>APFE030262642.1:0-11602 GCA_000404065.3 Pinus taeda | reverse complement strand
CCCAACCATCCGTTTTGAAGTTTTCATTGCAATTGAGGACCATTCAATGACTCTAAAGTAAGTGATAAAAAGATTTGATGCTTTCATTGCATGCAGAGAAAATTCGATGCATTAAATTATTCACTTGTTGTCTTCTATGTAGCTATATTCTTTTAACTCCAAGGTCTACTTTTATCCAACTAAATTTGCAAAAATCATTGATGCTTTCATTGCATGCATAGAAAATTCGATGCATTAAATTATTCACTTGTTGTCTTCTATGTAGCCATATTCTTTTAACTCCAAGGTGTATTTTTATCCAACTAAATTTCCAAAAATCATTATATAGTAACAGGAAAAATTGAAAGTTCTCAAATTTGAAGGTTTTAATGCATGTGAAGACCATTCAAAAAATTTGATGCTTTAGTTATGTGCAAAGAAAATTCACTGCATTAAATTCTTCACTACTTGTCATATTCTATTTTAACTTTAAGGGGTATTTTTACCCAACTAAACTTTTCACTGGCATGAACACACTAGTAAATGTGGTTGATATACATTGGTAGGTGTATATAAAACATATGTACAACCAAATTAGTAAATTTAGTTGATATACTCCAATCGGTGTATATCAACCATATTAATAATTTTCTTTTTTCGAAAGTCAATGTCATTTTTATTTCAAAATGCTACATAACAATATGTAGTTTTTCAAAATTTTACTAACCTCACTCCTACTAGATTTATTAGCTAGTAATTGATTAACTAGAATTTTTAAGTTATCCAAAAAAGACTAAGATATTCAAAACAAAAGAGAACCCATAAACTAGTAAACTGCTAAGGTTTTCACACATCTTGTAGTCATAAGTGTCAAAAGAAGTTAAGTGCACTAGACACATTGGGCTAGAACCTAGGAGTGGAGATTGAGGGAATTTGCACTGGACGTGCCACTCTATATGCTTCAAGCAAGAATCTGCCACTGATTTCTCTGAATGTCATTGAGTAAGGAAATTATTCCACTACGATCCTCATGTTTTTCCTTAATTACATGTCTTAGCAAAGCCTTGATTTGTTAGTCTAATGTAATAAAATGAAGGTATTAATATCTCCTCCCTCTATTGTGACTGGGGTCTAGTAACTAGTGAGTGATTTCATCAATAAGCTTTGAATAAGAGAGAGAATGTCTTTCCATTTTCATTGCTCATTCTAGTCTCTGGATATCATCTTAAGTGAAAGGGGAGGTTATAGTGTTAAAAGCAATGGCCACCTCCTAACCTTGAACCTCAGCTCGAGACAAGCCAGATTGATGGTGGCTGGATTTCCCACCTTTCACCCTTCCTCATATACATCTACCATGGTTGTGACTCACTTTGGAAAGCTTGCTAGTCAAGCCCCATGGTGTAGTTTGGTTAGATTCAAGATGCAGACACAGAGGGAAATTATCCACATGGCTCCCTATCACAACTTCCCTCCAACTAAAAGGTCTAAGAGCACTCATTTTCACTACCCACCAACCAACCAAAGGAATAACAGGCCCCTCATATGGGCTAGTGACCTCTAGGAGGGAGGAAATTGAAGCTAGTCCCTAAGTAGACTAACCTAACCCAACATAATTTGGAGCAAATCTCAATAAGCCCAGCCAGTCCCTAAGTAAACTAACCTAACCCAACATAATTTGGAGCAAATCTCAATTAAAGCCCCTAAGTGAAACATGTCATGCACCCAAAGGTACAAAAAGAAAACAAATACTCCAGAAAGGTTTTCATCTGCAAACCTTCGCTGACATCTCCTATGTGTTTTGATCTCATTACTAGCAGTGGTGCCTCTCACAAATTTGCGAAAAGAACAAACCTTAGAACTACCATGATTTGTCTTTGACACATCTTTGAATTGTAGAAAATAGTTTTACTTTATTCCAATAATTCAATTTTCCAAAATAGAAAACTTTAATGACCTTTAAAACAATTAAGGATCCATCTTAACTATCAAGGAATCTAAGTTAAAACTATTTTTGAAATTGTGAAAAATAGTTATGAAACACTTCGGCTTTCTTGGTCTTTGCAAGTGAGATTTTTAAGTGTTTAAATATCGAAAATAGAAAATAAACAAAAGTGGAAGGATACCTGGGTTGAATTACATAGGTTTGGCTATTCCAAGTCTGCTTTACTTCATTCTCAACTGAAATCCAACGTCGGAATTCATGCTTACATAGCCATGGAGACTTTCTCCAATAAATACTAAGATGGCAATATTACACATGATTATTATAAAATGTTATATTTGTTTTTTTGTTGTAAAATAAAGGATAATAAGTATTAAAAATCACAGCATTTAATATATAAGCTATGACTAATAGAAAAGAAGAAAACTTTCCTCTTGCAAAACATTAATAAATATAGAGTGGTTCTATTATTGTTTGGGAACATTTGAATTTTCGAAACATTAACAAATATAAAGTAGATCTATCTGTTATTGTTTGGAGACATTTAATTCAAAACTCTCGTTCATTGTGTGTACAAGCCAGATGAGATGCCCGTTGTCAGTAAACATTAATAACGAATATAAAGTAGATATATTATTGTTTGGCAACATTTAATTTTCAAAACTCTCGTTCAGCAAGATGCCCGTTGTGAGTGAAATGGACATTTAGCGTTTGAGTTCAAAAAAAGCATTGGTGATGTACAAAACCCAATACAAAAAAAAAAAAGCATGGGTGATGTACAAAACCCAATACAAAAAAAAAAAGCATTGGTGATGTACAAAACCCAATACAAAAGGCACTCCCTGCCAAAATACAAAACCCAATAGTATAGTTTAAAACATTAAGAAAAGGCTAGTAGGGAGCCCGTACAAAATTTCAATGGATTTGTCTCGTTAGTGTGCCCATTACGCGCAAAATGCCAACGAAGTCTTTGACGATAGACGTGCAGAATATTATTACCGGCCGATTGATGATGTGCAACGAAGCCTGAGGACAGAGATGCAGAATATTAATAAGCCGAGGATACCGGTCGACTGACGATGTGCAACGAAGTCTTAGAGGATAGAGGTGCAGAATATTAATAAGCCGAGGATACCGGCCGATTGACTTATTCTCACCTGGCTGCTGAGAAACTGCAACGGTATTTTGGCATCCCCTGGATTTTAGTGTTACGGTATTAGAAAAATAACACACACTTACACTTTCACATACGTGTAAGAAAAAGAAAAAGAAAATGAATATAGTGACGCAAGTGGGGTGCTGACGTCGCAAAGGATGACGTTTCTACTTTGCTCACGATGACGTTTCTATCGGTTCTTCCATGCAAAGGTCGTCAAGTGGCCAAACACGGCGTGGGAACATGGAAATTTCTATCGGTTCTTCCATGCAAAGGTCGTCAAGTGGCCAAACACGGCGTGGGAACATGGAAATTGTTGTTATGGAAACCACACCGGAACATGGAAATTCGACGTGAAATGTCAAATGTGAAATGTGAAATATTATTATTATTATTATGTAGGTCGTCTGCATGTGAGACCTACATAATGGCGAGTGGCCAGCGATAATGAAATAGGAGAACATTCAATTTATTTTGTGTGAAGTTGTGTTGACGTGTGATCGTGGTACTTAACAGCTAAATGAATGGTTTCATGTGTGTGTAACCTTTGCCATAGCGTTTGACAGTTATCTGACTAACTAGCAGAAGTATATATATCTATTGCTTTGAGATCATATATAGATAGGAGGTGCAAAAGAAAGAAAAGAATTTAGGATCTGTTTAGTTGTTGTAATCCTAGATAATAATCTTGTATCGAGGAGGAGTTACTCTTGTGGGATGGCTACGGATCAGACAATGGAGGTGCCACTTCCAGTTAGACATGCACCGGATTGGAGTGAAGATGAGATCAAACTTATTTATGAGAATTGGATTAGCGCTATGAAGTTGCTATCTGAAAACTGCCCTATAGTATCTCAAGAATATAGTTATTGCTTGCAAAGTGGAAGAGCAACTATATTAGAAAAAATGATGGAGTTGATCACCAATAAGACCTATTTTAAGCCGCAAGCTGGCTCAGGCGCGTGGCAGTTAAACTGGAAAGATGCTCCTCATTTCTTAGCAAAGTTCCTGCAACAGTTAGAAACTGTTTTCACAGGGAACAAAGAAATTAAGATCAGAAAGAAAATAAGAGATCCTGCTGCAACCTCGGTGGCTCCGGTTGTATCAGTTCCACGGCCCACAAAATATTGGAAGGAAGAGGATATCAACACGTTATTTGACGAGTGCCACTTTGCTATGGAATTGTTAGAGAACAATCCTGCTATAATATCCACAGAATATAAGCAGTGCCTGCAAAGAGGAAGAGATGTTATAATAGAAAACATGTTGGAGTTCACCATGGATCCAGAAAGCTTTAAGAAGGAGGCTGGGTCAACTGAGTATCTCTTCTACTGGAGAGCTGCTCCTGCAGCCTTGGAGGAGTTCCTCCACAAATCAGAGGCTGTCTTTACAAGGGACGAAGAACTTCAAATCACACACAAAATAATAAATTAATCTTAAGCGATTCCACCCACACCAACCTCTGTCCCTTTGGCTCTTGCAACCTAGTTAGTATTGTATGTAAAGTCGGGTTAGACACTGCCTTAGTACAAGGTAAGACCACCCATCTGTCCGACGTAGACGTAGGTGTTTTGTGTAGACTTTTAATTTGCAGTCATCACCTTTTTAGTCCCTCCGTTCGTTCTCTTCTGTTATTCCAATGAAATGTTTGTCTGGTTTTCATGGATCTACACGACCCATGTCATTGTTTTGTGTGTAATTGGTATCTGATTGTATGTGTCATGTCTCAGTCAAGTCCTGTGATTGTTTGTGTGTAATTTCCTGTGCCCATGGATAAATAAAATCTTTGCTAAAAAGTTATGTTCTCTGTACTTTACTTTTTTATTTTGTGCCATATCCATTCTTCTTTTGTATGTTTGCGTTGAAGAATTTAACTCCATCCATTTATAATCTTTGAATAAAAATAAAATATTAAAAGTTATCACTAAATGAGTGTACAATATTTTTAATAAAATGCATAATCAACCAAAGTAATTACATATTTATAAAACAATTCTCTTTTACAAAATTCAGAATTAATTCATTAAATGGAGTCTGAAGATTAAGAGATGGCAAAGAAAAATCAATTATTGAGGTTCAGAATTCAGATACTCCGACTTTCTATCTAAAAACTCAAAAAAAAAATCTTAGAAGACTTTGGATCAAGGCTCACAATGTGATGTTTATTTTAAATGAATTTTTGCATTTAAAATGAGCAAAGCAAAGATGTCCAACAATGTTAATGCATCAAGGCATTAATACAATTACTAGAAGTGCATAAAAAGTAGATAAAAATGATGTCTAATCAAATTTATTAAAAAGGCTACCCATAAAAATAACAATGATAAATAATAATAAAATATTACAACTTTCAAATTATACTAATAATAACATTAAATAAAAGAAAGACAAATCCACCAACCTACAATGTATGTTGTGAATTTATAAATATTGGAATCCTTATTACAACCACAACATATTTTCAGATATATATGCATCGCTTGTCCATTGTTGTACTCATTACTTGTCATGATAATTTAGTTAGCCTGTGGTGTCTCCAAGTGGTCATTACACCTATTCCAAGGCATCCAAGGGGCATCTTAATTGCATCCCATGCACCGAACACATGCCATTTGATCATTAGAACACGGTTATCATCCATAAAAGTGTTTCATCTTCTAACTATGAGAATGGTTCCACCAAAAAGTGCCACAAAAATTTGTACCAAAAACCTTCCACAAGGTAACAAACTACTCCTAATGACATTACAATGAATGTTTGTGTTGATTGAGAAATATGGTGATTGGGACATGTTCAAAAATAAAAAACTCATTGTTCCATCCACCAGATTCCGCCAAGCCATTTTTTGGTCCTAGATTAAGATGTCTAGAAGCCACATGGTTTCACTCTCTGAGCCCCTAAACCCCGACAAAATGATTTTTTCTATTTTTCCTTCTAGAAGAGTCACACTTGATATTGTGTCCTATGGCCCCTAGCTCTCTAAGATCACCGTAGTTGTGTTATCTTCATAGATGAGAGTTTCTCGCCCAAATAATCTGCCCAATTTTGTTTCGAGTGGGTTGAATGACCCAAACTGCACTTACAGTTTCAAGGATTTCTTCATAACATTTATGTGCCTATTTGGGGTGTTATCCATCAAAATATTTCAAGGAATTTCTCTAAATTAGGTTTGGGGAAAAAGTTATTAAACATACAATAAGGTACATCAACCTCCAAAATCCCTATTTTAGGTTCCAAAGACTTGACCATAGAATTCAAGATTGCCCCTTTATGGTTAGACCTAATGCCCCAACTGCTCTTTTAATTCTACTCCTGAGCACAAAGCTCAAAATGTCTCTCAAGGTAATAACAAATTTGGGTTCATGTCACTTGAAAGAAGTACAACTCTTAAAGCAAGAAAGTGGCCACCACAATATTGTCAATTGCTAGCAAACTTGCGGTTTCAGCAAACAGGGAATATTTGAAAAGACCCAAGGCTCCTAATATAGAAAATTGGATACAAATTTATAGGGTTAAAGGCATGGCTTCACTGAAACCTTACAAGGTAAGAGAATATGGACTACATCATTACCAATCCACACTGATAATGATCTCATGAATGTCAAGAAGGTATGCACCCCTGTATAAAATTCATAGTTCATAACATTAGAAATATGATCCCTAGTTTAATATTTTGTGTTCACAAAAGTTAAATGTGTTTTTACTTCAAATGGTCCTAAATTATATTTCCAATTTGGTCATATTATTTTCTAGTCATATGGATTCCAAGAGGAATGCTGTTGCTTTAGTTTCTACCTGCCTTGCTTTATTTGTGGTATGGGGCACAAACCCATTACAGAGTTGAATGTTAAACCTTGATAACATTTATGCAACTATTGATGCTAACCAAAAATCAATTTCAGAACTAGATGACTGACAAGTTGGCCGATTGTCAGTGGCTAGTTTGCAAGAACTCCAACACAATTGAACTCTAGATGATAACTAAGGTGTGTTTCATGTCAGAATTCCCTAGGAAGAAAAGATCACTAACTGTTGAGATCACGAGAGATAAACGAGGATCAAATAAAACCAATAGCACACCCTAAATCAACAAAAAAAATAAAACACATAAAGAGAAGAGAAGACCATGAACAAGAGAAACATCACATGCAACTAAAGAATTGGGCATTAGAGAGAACTTATCTCCTTATCAAACAATGTATTTATTTGTGCACAATCTAAGGTGGAATTCCCTCCCTAAGAGGGGTTACAGGCCCATTAATCTAGGTTGGTTCTAACCACCTAGATATAATATAATAAAGAGTTGACTAGCATAAATTTTAAGCCAAAACCCTTGTGACACTTGAACAATACAGAAGACAGGCCAGTCCATGATCCTGTAGACTTGTGAGTGGAAACTGCATCAAAAGAGTTGATATGAGTGACCCTTTACAAACAAGCAACATAAGCTTGTTAGCGCCAATATGAATCATTGTAGATGGTTGAGTAGGACTCACATCACCAACTACAATATCTAATTCAAAAATACCAACCCTTTGAATATATGAAGAATGTCTCCAAATAAGGTGTAATGAATACCAAGAACATCACCATCTAAAACTAGTAAGTCTAATCTGTGAAGAATGCAACGATATGTGTACCATAAGAACAATCCATCTAGTCGAACAGATGAAGTGTCCATGATTATTCAAGAAAAACCACAAAAGGGGCCAAGAAGGGTTTAAAACCCTATTATAAATATGATAATAATACCTTAATTCAATGGCCCTTATGGAAAATTCCACCAGCCATTAATCTCGCATATTAACTCAATAACATAGAAAATTTCGTGCCAAACAATTCTAGAGAATAGATAGTTTCAAGTGGGCCCTCCTTGGAAGACGTAAAAGGGAAAGAATCGTGAAAGCCATTCAATATTTGTGAAAGTAAGATGATATAAACACTTACTGGTCAATGGTGTAGCAAACATTTGAAGATTAGTGAAATCCTAGTGAAATGAGATAATGTGAAAAAGCATGATGGCAACCCTTAAGGAAATAATATCAAGCAAAAAATTCAAATCAACTCAAAATAAGGCTAGAAAAGACTACAGTTACAAAACATAGCAGCATGGGAAGCCAACACATGAATACATATCATTGGGTGCCAAATTTTCCATGGTTAAGGTAGAATATGGACACAAAACAACCCTAAATAGGGAGTCTTCTAACGAAAAAATCTGGGTTGATCGACCCCTAAGGGAATCTAGCCCCACGACCCACTAGCAAGGCCTAACCCCAAGGGCTTTGGGAAGAATGGACCTTGTGACCTCCCAATCGGCGAGGCACTGATTTTGACCAACTTAGCTAACCCCTGGGGCTTATATATATAATAATAATAATAATCCCAAAACTTCTTCAATTCAACATTCTTCTAGATATAGAAAAAACCAACAAGATCGAGAAGAAAACCTAATAGGAACAAGTGCACCATCCCTAGTGTAATCTTAAATAGGAGGGAAAAATAAAAAACCATAGCCAGTGCACATTAAAAAGAAAAATATGGCCCATTAAATATATGAAATAAACCATGTAGGATATGTGTGAAACAATCATGCAGCAAGTGTTCCAAGGGATGATTTAGCCCAACAAGACACACAAGATACAAGGAAAAGTGGTTGAAAATTAGCAAATGCTGCTAACACTTGGCTGAATTTAGCAACTACTGCTAATAGGAACTGTTTTTAGTTCTCAATGACTTCGGTTCTGTTAAGGTGGCGTTGAAATCACCAACCACAATTATATGAATCCAGGAATCTAACCCTCTCAAGCTTGATAAATTACCCTGAAATCCACCCTTTTAGAATATAAAGTTGACATGTAAACATTTACTAAATTAAAAACTTTACTTGTGAGGAAATTCTTAGAAATAGTGTGTATTCAATGCAATTGCTAATTGTAAATTAATTACCAAGAAGAACAATTCCACACTATCTAGAATAGTCAAGAGGTCCTTTTGGTGTCTACCACCTATTCTTCACTATTTTTTCAAAGCTTTTTGCAGTTATTAAAGGATTCAGTAGCCTCTAGTTTAATCTTGTGGAGTGGGAGAAATGTGGGTTTTTCCCACCATTAGAGAATTTCTGAAGTAAAAAATGGACCTAAAAAAAAAATATACAACCAAAATCAATGTTATATGTGTTCTTCTCTTTTTTCCTTATGTGGTTTTGTACCATACCTCTTACAATATTTTTCCTTCTATTGCTTGCTCATCCTTATGATCATAAAAACATTCCTCTTCTTCATGATGGGAGCTTTGATCACCACGGAAATGTCTATTGTAATATGGTTTTTATTTTGAGAAGAAAAACACTGTTCCTCGTGATAAAAAATATTTATCTCTAGAGTTGGCGATTAGATATCATCAAATTTTTCCTCCATAATGAATGTGGCAGAGATAAAATTAACCAAACAGACTTCAAATATTTCCAAGGGAATATTTTCACCATGGGAAAGTAGTTGATCCCTGTTTTTATTAAGGCTAGATGTCGTTCCTTTAACCCAATGAGATGGTTCCTTTAGTTCTATCAACCTAATCTTTGTATCATCCCACTTTAAATGATTTCCCATGGACTCTTTCTGTGTCAAAGGGTTGAGTAACTACTATAGATTGCAAAGCTTACTTAGACTGAGAAACATTACTTGTTTTTATTATTACCTCTCTTCCTTTTGACTTGTTTCCATTGTTCCTCCTTTCTTGGTTCCCTTGCTTTGTTACTGCATTCTTTAGACAAGTTTTAGTGAAATTCTCATATTAATGGCATTGTTTACACTTAAAAGGGCGTTTCTCATATTCAATAGGTTGGACATGTTTGTAGTCATCCAATGTTAGCTGTATCTATTCTCGGGGGCCATTATCTAGATTCACTTCAACACAAATATGCACATAGGGCATTGTTCCATTTATTGGGTCAAATTTGTCAATATAAGTTCCTTCACAAAGCACAAGATCATCCTTTTTTTCCTATCTCCAAATTAGCACGGTTTGCCTTGGAGTGAGCTCCTCTTATTTATATCCTTCGACCATCCTCTTGATGTCATTGCTCTCACACATAAAAAATGCTTGCTAAGTTTTTGGTGCAAGTAGATATTGGTAACATAAGGTACAAACATGGCATGAAGACATCCCTCAAATCAGATATAAGACCAATGGTTTTACATTGTCCTTTCATGCATTAGATGTACCCAATCTGATGCATACATAATTGTCAATTTCTAAGGCACTAATATGGCTCAAAAATGCTGGTATCTCACAAAAGATCAATATCATCATCCTGAGCCTTGAAAACAGGCAAATGTGCTTTGCAAAATTTCTAAGTTCCTTCTTCATGCTAAGAAGCTCTTATTTCTAAGTGCCAAATTTCTAAGTTCCAAATTTGAAGTCAAATAATGTCGCGAGATTGGATTACATACTGTATAGATGGACAAGGTCATGTTTATCATGCTATACCATGCCATGCCCATGTATGACGCAGGGGCGTCGGAGGGTGGGGTCACAAACGGAGGAAGAGCGTGATTGGAGAAGAAAACAGAGTCGAACGTCGGAGACGATAGAGTACTACGCCGGAGGGGGGTCACATCAACTCCATTTCTTCGCACTTGTAGACTACTCCTTAAAAAAAGGATGATGAGTATTACAAATCACACAAAGAAGTATGGAAGCATTTAACATATAGGCTACTTAGTGAGATGATGATTGAGTAATACAAAAGAGAGAAGAAAATTTTCCTCTTACAAAACATTAACAAATATAGAGTGGTTCTATTATTGTTTGGGAACATTTGAATTTTCCAAACCTTAACAAATATAAAGTAGATCTATCTATTATTGTTTGGGGACATTTAATTCAAAACTCTCATTCACTGCGTGTACAAGCAAGATGAGGTGCCGATTGTCAGTAAACATTAATAACGAATATGAAGTAGATCTATTATTGTTTGGGAACATTTAATTAAAAAAAAAAAGCATTGGTGAAGTACAAAATCCAATACAAAAGGCACTCCCTGCCAAAATACAAAACCCAATAGAAAAGGCACTCCCTGCCAAAATACAAAACCCAATAGTATAGTTTAAAACATTAAGAAAAGGCTAGTAGTGAGTGAGCAGGTTCAAAATTTCAATGGATTTGTCCCCAACGCGCAAAATGCCAATGAAATTTTTGATGATAGACGTGCAGAATATTAATACCGGTCGACTGACGATGTGCAACGAAGTCTTTGAGGATAGAGGTGCAGAATATTAATAAGCCGAGGATACCGGCCGATTGACTTATTGTCACCTGGCTGCTGAGAAACTGCAACGGTATTTTGGCATCCCCTGGATTTTAGGTTACGGTATTAAAAAATAACACACACTTACACTTTCACATGGAGTTGTCTATAATGCGACTTTTTGGAGATTCCGGTGACAAAATCCGGCGGAAGAAATGAGGTTAAATCTTGATTTTTAGCAGTTAAAATGGTTTTTTAACTGTATATTTGGATTCAG
>APFE030262632.1:0-13396 GCA_000404065.3 Pinus taeda | reverse complement strand
GTTCAATCGATTGAACGATTATTGTTCAATCAATTGAACAAAACTTATGTTTGTGTTTGCATTGTTGTTCAAACCATTGAACGATTGTTGTTCAATCAATTGAACAACATGTTTTTTCTTTCCGATTTTTGTTGTTCAATAAATTGAACAACATGTGTTTCCTTTTACGATTTTTTTTTTGTTCAGTCAATTGAATGATTTCTATTCAATCAATTGAACAACACATTTGGTGATTTTTCGATTTTGCTGGTCAATCGATTGAACAATTGCTGTTCAATCCATTGAACAACACTTTTGCATTTTTTCCCCTTTAGATTTTGCCGTTCAAACGATTGAACGATTGTTGTTCAATCAATTGAACAACACTTTTATGTCTTTTTATTTTTGATTTTGTTTTTCAAACGATTGAACGATTATTGTTCAGTCAACTGAATGATGCTTGTGTGTTTTTCTTTTAGATTTCGTTGTTCAATAGATTGAATCATTTCTGTTCAATCAATTGAACTGCATTTTAGCGCTTCTATGATTTGTTCAATCGATTGAATGGTTATTGTTCAATCGATTGAATGTTTGTTGTTCAATCAATTGAACAACAATTTTTACAATTTTGTGTTGCTATTCAATCAATTGAATAACATTTTTTTGGGTAATGATGTTCAATCAATTGAATAAGCCATGATTTCTCTTTTTGTCTGTCATCAGTAGAATAAACAAATGTGATTTCTCTTTGTTGTTTCATCGTCGATCACTCTTTTTTCTATTTTTCTTTCTCTTTTATGTTTCGAATGAAAGCCATCTGGTTAGTTTTATGCCTAAGATAAAGAAAAAAAGGTAAGCTTAATATCATTATGACCTATAAAACCTTTTTATCTTCATCTTTATTCAACAACTCATATGGTGCCTCTTTATAATGACTCGTTGAATATCTTTTCTTTAGACACATCATAAAATGATTTATTATTTTAATACCATGTTGGTTTATCTTTCACACTTTTAAATGGATAAATCCCTTGGATATGATGATATGGGGGTAAAAGTATAAAATTTCATTGGCATTTTTCTTACTTCTTACACCATCCCTGACCCTTAACGAGTAAATGAGCCTCCCTCTTTTTACAATAAAAGCATAAAAATATGAAAATGCAACAAAAGAGGATGGGGGGTCTCATCATGAGCCAACCTACCATGATCATAAGGATGTAACAGGTGACATTCCATTTTGGCCACCAAACCAAGGTAATGACCTTCTTGATAATTAAAACTGTCAGAAGGATAGGGGGTCTCATCATGAGCCAACTTCATCACTTTGTTATATCTTGTTCAATGGCATTATGATTATCTATTCAACATGCTAGCATACTGGTCTCTTTATGACAAGAAAAGAAAGAATTATCTACATACTAAAAGGAGGACTCTGGCTCATTTGTGGGGTTAAAAAGCAGCCCTGTCAAGGCTATGAATGCCTGCTAGCAGCAGTGGCTTTGCTTGTGGTATTGGAGTACTATCTGACACTGCCAAATGATCTATATTCTATTACCACCAATGGATTCCTTTCTAAAGGAAATTTCCCATTTGAACAATACTTCTAAAAAGTAAGCATGCATGGTAACTTATGTCACATATTCATTATATCATATTTTTCCAATCACTTTATGACAGTCATTAATACCTACCATCGGTTATGTGTTGTTACTAATACCACTTAAGGTAAGAATCTTTTGATGTAGTGATTTAAATATTTGTTTTAATTTATGACCATTGTAAATTTGATGACGTGTACTAGTTTAATTGCCTTGTTGTGTATTGTGTCGCTTTTTATTGATTGGTTGCCTGCATTTATGTATTATTAACGCTTTCCCCTATTTTTCCCATGCTTGGCAAACAACGATGCCCTGTTCCCATTGGAGGGGGGATGGTTTGCATATGAACATCATGCATGACAGTTTACGGATAACTGTGTGATAATTATTAAACTGATTTCTAGTTTAAGGACAACATGATGATTGTGTATGTGTAATTATTATCAAAGTATTTCTGACTGGAAGAAGGATGAAAACAATTATGGATTACATGCGGATTGATTATGAGCCTTCGTAAAATATTTCTAACGAGAAAAATGAATTGAATGTATATGATGTTAATTCCCAAAACAACATCATTTTCCTGTTAATTTCCTTAACATTCTTTGTTGCTATTCTAAACTGTGAAAGTGCAAGAGAAGTGCATCCAAGTGAACTAGTCACAGGAAAACAATAGCCATAGGAGGTAGAGCCATTCAAAATGAACCCACAATGCTCGTGGTATTGGACCAGGCTCATGCAATTCTCGAGCGTGTTGGTTGGATGCAATATTTGAATAAATTATAGGGATTTCACAAAGAGATGACACTTGAATTCCTCCCAATTTTCATAATAGAAACACCACAATAAGAGGTAGGGACATAATGGTCTCTGAAGCGGTCATAGCCGAAATCACTAGACTTCTAGTTGAGGGAACAAAATGGATAGACAAACACATCCTTTTGTACAAAGCACTCGTATTATTCGAGGACCCAGGCGAGCAATTGGTGTGAACAGGGAAATGGATTCACCCTTCAGTGTTAAGACAACCATGACAGGAATTGGCAGTCATTGTGAAAAGGCACATGACATGCAACAGTCGATAGGATGTGGTGAAGCCCCACCAACTCAAACTGTTAACCCTCTTAAAACAAAAAATTTCAGTTAATTTGTAGTTTTATTTGAATTCCCTATTGCATGATGTTGCTCTTCGAGTTAGGAAAGCAAAGGACCCACACAAAATCGTCAGTCATCAGGGATTGATCAAATTGACTATCATGCATGGAATGGCCTAGAAGTAGCTAACTTGGGACAATATTGTAAATCCTACTCTAGCCCCACCTACAAAAAACCCAGTAACATAACAGCAAGGGCCAAGAACCCCAGGTCCGAGAAGGACACTAAAAAGGAATAATTCCTCTATGCCCTTGAACCCAGCAAAAAAAAGGCCCTCTGTGCAGGTGAAGTCATAGGGACAAACCCCAATTCAAACATATGAGGTCGGGCCATCTTGCACACCACCTCCAAGTCCACAAAATGCCCCTTTGCAAGACTATGAGGAAGAGGTGGCCAAGGTATTGGGAAACATGGGGATATTTGGTGAGGGAAGAGAACAATCTGAGAATGTTGGAGGACAAAATTGTGCCCCCAACCAATCTACCTTTGCTGAAAACCCTGGTTATGATCAAATCATATCATTTACTAATTTTTTGAAAGAACATAGGGAACCAGTCCCTTCTGTGGAAAAACCCCTGGAAGTAGAAGTGCACAAAGAAGAAACCATTAGAGAGGAAGTTCAATTAGAAACTACTGGTCCATTGGACCCCCCAACTAAAGAAAATCCTATAATTGAAACCCTAGGAGATGAAAATCAACTAGGAAATGCTAGTTTTATGAAGTTCCTTGAGGACGAGGCCCACCTGGGAGAAAGTCCGGAGAAGGATAATTGCTTAGGAGACACCATTCGATTGGGGTCTCTTTAGAGAGAAATTCATGATGAAAAATAAATGGAAGGTGAAGCTCCATTGGGAGATAAAATTCCAATTGAAACCCTCCCTGATGCTCACACAATTCCACCTAAGCATGAACCTGAGGTAAATGTCGTTGCACCACCACCGATTAGAACTCTCACAACAAAGAAAACCTACAAGGACAGGCTCAAAAAAATGCTTAAAAAGTATAGAAAACAAAAGAGAATAATTGGGAAGCTAAGACAGTGGTTAAAAGAAGCAATGAAAGTCAAAAGATTGAAAGTGGAAATGGATACCACAGGGACACAAACAAAACATTTTTCTAGAAAATATGTTGAAAACTAGACTGAGATTCTTTTGGTTTATTCAAAGGAAACTCAAACAAATCCATGTCTTGTAGAAGACAGTGAAATGTAGATTGAAGACCCCTGTGTTTTCCCATAGGAGACCCAAATGGACTTCCCTACTGTGAACACTATCGTTCAAACTGATGCTGAAGAAAGCATCCCAGTTGATTATTGCATGGTTCAAGAAGCATTCGATGTCGTTGTTCAAACCGAGCCTATGGAGACAAGATAATGAGACCTAAACATAGGAGACACCTTCTTACATTCCCTTAGTAAGGAAAGTAGTCATTAGAAAATTGTAGGATGAGCTAACTAAGGTCCAGCAGGAATTAACTCAGCACAAAGAGGAAGTACTGCCCCTACGTGTATATCAAGAATTAAGAAAGAAGTTTGAGGCACTCACAACCACTGAGGATGAGACCTTCACTCAGTACAAGGCTGAGCAGAAGAAGGTTGAGAAAGCACATGACAGATTACAAAATGGTAAAGAGTAGTTGGAGACTGTCTGCTCTCTTTATTCAGACACCCTATCATGCCGAGCTCCTGCTACAAACTATGCATTATTCCTTGTGGAAAGGTACCTCCTGCTGAAAATCAAAGCTGTTAAGCCTGAAAAGTCTGTGTAAATCAAGACTACCCCGGACTTTGTTAAGTGATTCAAAGAGTAGAATGAGTAGGTACAATGCCTCTTGTGTGAACTTTACATGCATAATTTCCTTTTTAGAAGATGACAAAGATAGAAACCATGGCCCCTTTATAAGGGATGTCCAATTCCAAGCCTTTCTTTCCTTTGCTACTAACCAAATTAAATGGGCCAAGGCCCATAATACTTTTAGAAAATGAGAATATGCCACTGATCGATGGGTTTAGGGGGGAGTCTACAAAACCCCGCATCTCTCTATCAGGCACAAGCAATTTATGAAGCGAGCTAGTGTTGTGGGCCAATTAGGGTCGTTCCACATAGACATTTTATATGCTAGGAAGGAGTACTTCCGAGAGACCAAGGAAGAAGCCTTGTCTGTAGCCAGAGAAAGGTGGGAAGTCTCCAGCAATATTGTCATGAACAGAGAACCATTCGGATAATAGACTTTTAAAGTTGCCTCCTCACGCTTCTATAAATACGATAACATGGTATTAACCATGGGGCCCAAATGCATAGGATGTTGGTATAGGAGCCCAATCATATGGTATCCCCCAGACAAGTACCACTGTGATTATGACCTGACAGGTCAAGAGATGAACTAGGCTTTCGCTGTGCTTAAGAAGAAAAACGGTTTCATATTTTATAAGGAGGAGGTATATCCCGCATATTCCCTAACTTAGCTACACATAAACCATTTAATTGCATGAGGACATGCAATAAGGTAAGCTAGGGAGTGCGTTAGGATGAGAAAAAGGTATGTTTTCTCCTTGTAAATAACTTTATTTAGCATTCATCTTCACACGTCTAACTTTTTTTTATGGATAAAAGTAGAGGAAACACAGTTGAAGTTGGGTAAAAGTAATCAGTAACAAATTAGATGAATCTAAGCAGGGGAAATCTACTTTTGCTATCTTTATGTGTAGAATACGTAAATTGGACGATGGTTGTTCAATCGATAGAACAACAACATCTCATAAAGGAAAAGGATAGTGTCAGAGGAAAAGTAGGACAATGGAAGACTAGGCAGACCAATGCTATTTTATGACATAATCAAATCGAGTATTGAAAAATCCCCAAGATCCCCTGATCTTGAGGATTCACTTTTATCTATTTGTTTTTCTAAATGTTATATATAAGGCTGAAAGACAAACTGCATAGCTAGTTCATAAATTCACAGTTTGTAACTATTCTTTTTGACATATAATACTTTCATCTTGGTGATGTTGTAACTTTGTTACCTGTTTTAATGAAGAAGACTGCATTTAGTTTATAATCATCTTCTGAGTATTTAATAGAGGGGACTTCTAGAGACTTTGGGCCTAGTCAAGAGAAGATATTTTGCTTTACTCGTGTTATAATTCTTTCTATCTATTCTTTACTGTTTGTTGTTGTTAAATTAATATCATTTTGATTGTCGTGAGGATTGATTATTTTGATTCATATTTGTTGTTTATTTAACATTCAAAATTAGTTGTACGTTAGATATGTGTGATGCTCTTGATTAAATTGGTTATGATTAGATCGTTGTTCATTCCAAGTAATGTTATCATAGATCTCAGAGACATAATTGATTGAGTTTCGTAGGATGATTACATGGTTATTTTTTGCTCATTTATTGCTTTTTGTTCATTTATAACTTCTTGTTTAATTAACATTTTCTATTCATTTACTATTTATTATTCAATTCTTATAGTTTTCTTTCATGATTAAGTGAGTTAGTTTCAATTCCATTTGAGATTGCCAAGTTTGATTCAGATTCATTTTCTTTCATAATAGGTTAGGTAGAATTGAAAAGTGTGTTATGAATTCCTTTCAGAGTTATTTCTTTCAGACTGGTTTGGATTGGATTTAAAGGAGATAGTCATTAACTATTGCAATGATTCCAATTTATTTCATTATTAGTTAACCTTTGAATTCACTACATATATCGTGCTAAGACTCTTGAAATAAAAATACTTGCTTTGGGTTGACAATTAATGAGGAATCAAGATTGCCTGTAAAAAGACATCTTAGTGCACCAACAAGTGGTAGACTTCCACGTTTCTATAATTTTTATTTCAACTTTTCTTGCCACCAAGAATGTCTTCTCCAATAAATCAGGTTCCCAAAGGAGAACCTCATGTTGGATGTTATCCTTCAAAATCTTTATGAAGACATCAATTTTATGCTCCTATAGAATATCAGTTACCATAATGTTAAATTTTTGGAATTCCTCAATTTTCTCTGCCATTGAACCCCTTCTTTTGAGATTTATCAACTGGCTAAAGAAGGTGTTGCTCTTTGTATCTTCATAATCTTCCATCATTTCCTTCATAAAAATTAACCAAGTGAAAAGTGGTTTAGGATAAAAAAATCCATCGATTCCATACAAACTGATTGGGATCTAAATATAAAGATGCAATGTGTACCTTTTTTGTGTGTCTCACATCTTGGAGATCAAAATATTTCTCCATCTCTAGTATCCATATTACTGGATCCTTGCTGTCAAACTTCCAGATCGATCTTTAGAATGTAGTGGTTCTTAAACCTAACATAAAAGTATTTAAAATCACGATTCATATTCCTTTTTTCCTAATCATGATTTTCAGGAATTACCTTGTCACCATTGGAAGCCTTTCTTATAGCAACTTTTCCAGACCTTCCTTCAACCCCTCTATCTTGACATACACCATTTCTTCCATGTCTACTTTTAAACAATCATTCAAAACTCCCATGTCCTTTTTTATAGAATATATCTTAATATCATTATGGTTCCAATTCATTTTTGTTACTTTTTGCGAGAGCAAATTTTTTTACACTTGATCTCATAAATTTGATATATCATGTTGCATTTATTCCTCTTCTTCGTGCGCGATAGAAGAAATTTATAGTTTCTTAATAGGTGTGTCTATTTTTTGTTTCGAATAATTTTGGAATAAAACAATGATATCTATGCTTCACTATGCTCTTTGAATACGTTCAAACCTGTTTTTTGAACAAACATTATGCATAATTTTAAAAAATACACACCTTTTTCTTGCTTTTTAGGAGCATGATATTGAAACTGTTGTACCTTTGTAATTTTAGAGCTACAAGATCTGAAATTTCATATTATGGTATCCATTTTAGTCTTCTTTCCAAACCCATAAGTCACACTAAGATTGGATTATTCAAGAAAGAGTTATGCCCAATATACCATGATGGCATGATTATAGATTGGTTTAGTAGAGAAAACTTGTATGGAGTATCATGTGTCATTGTTTTGAACTTAGACCCTGTAAATTATACCCTAAAAACTACAGCCCATGCAATTTCAGTAAATTTTTAAGAAATTCCAATCTAATGCTCAAAGTGAAAGTTATGAAAATTTTTCACAGGTCACCTCTTTGAGATGGAACTCTAGAGCCTACAAAAATCCTAACTTCCTTATATCATATCTTCGAAAATATAGTAAAATAAGATCTAGAATTTGTACACAAATTTCACCAATATTTAGGCTCCACGTGGTTGAAATTTTAGCTCGTGAACCCTCATAGAAGAAACATTATAGTGAAAATTCTAATATGACCTGTTTGAAGAAGCAAAACCATATAATCCAATGCTCTATTTTAAAATGTTATGTAATGAGCTCACAAAACAAAAGAGAAGATAGATCAATGACTTAAAAATTACCCTCCTTGAGGGGGAAACTTCATTTAATTTACATAAATGAACAATTTTTGGATTACACAAATGATAAGACCTCCTTGGTATATATACCCTCATAATATAATCAAAGCCTACATAACAATAATAATGTAAGGGCACAACAATAACAATAATGGGCTTCTATGGGGCACAATAATATACAACATGGGGGATGCATGGGAACAAAAATAATAATAGAGGGCTAAACTAACAATAACAATAAGGGGAATACACTAGTACTATAGGGACCTAGCATACCCTCGTTTCCATTCAATTAGGCCTCTTCATTTTTATTTCAATGCATAAATAAATCTAAAATGCAGACTTATTTTCTTGGCTCATTTTCTAATCCAAAATTAAGTACATAATAACAAACATGTTATAATAAATGTATAATCATGGAAAATCACATATAAAATAATCCTAATATATCAAAATTTCATCATGAAAAATCCCTAAAGCCATGTACATCTCATAAGTGCTTTTTTCTACATAAATGATGTTTCTTGTTCATTACTCCCTATCCTTGCTTTCCCTATTATGCTAAAACACCCTGTTGCATTATATATATATATTATATATATTTATATATATATATATATATTATATATATATATATATATTATAATATATATATATTATATAATAATATATATATATATATAATTATATATATATCTATATTATATATATAATATATAGATATATATATATACATATTTTTACATATATGATATTACTTGCAGATATTGAAGAATACGAACTTTTCATTAACCAAATAAAGCATTTTGAGTTTTAAAACACTAGATTATGGATACAAAATAAACATGGAAAGGGAAAATCCATCAATATAATTAGTAACAATCATGTAGTTTCATATATGACTAATACATTTCAATAATGTGTGAACATGATTTTTCTACATAGACATTTACACTGACCAAGTAACTTTAGGAAATTAACACAACCTAATAGACTTGGTATAGAAATACTTTAAAATGTATGTGTTAGGCAGGCTAATTCCTCTTGTAGACAAGATGGATCTCCCTAGATTTCAAAGAAATTTGGTAAGAAACAAGAAAAGAAATGCTACTTTTCCTTATCTTACAATTGATTGAAAAAAAGAATATGAGAGAGATCACTTATTGTTTTATCAAAATTCGTGTTGAAGTCTCTTTTAGTACCTTCAACTATTCACTTCCTCTTGATGCTTTAGATACCATTCCAACACTTCCCACAATTTCTCCATGATGGTCCAAAGGAGATATACATATATAGAAACACACAAAGGATCAAAGAATTTAGTGTATAGAATGAAAGATAAATGAACTACTTAACTCAAAAAATGTTATAAATTGAATCAATAACCAATCATAACCTATGTGAGTGATCAAAGAATCCCACAAATGATATCAGAAAAGAGATAATTAGGAAATAAAAGCTTATTTTTATTAAATAAAATGGAGAACAAACTTACAACCTCAAAGCCTTGATGCTACAAGCCTCTTCCCACAATCTCCAACCCTCTCCTTGGATAAAAATCCTCTTGGCCTTATTTATGTAGCATAAACCTACCTTCAATAGTACTCCTCAATACTTTAGCCTGTGTTTGATTTATAGGCCAAGAGTAGGCATTTTGGGATCCATTTCCTAAGGGATGAGATCCATAAATGGTGGGATAGGGGTTCCACAAAGAGAGGGAAGTAGCTCCATGATGGGAAGGACTAGGCTTGAGTAGGCATCCATTTGAAGTTGTTAGTTGGGAAAGATTCGACTAACAAAGCTTCTAGACTTTAATTTTTATTTTTACTTACATCAAGTCATGTGCGCAAGCCATAATGTCAGATATAGTGTACTTGTGCACAATTTCTAATATTCTCTTCTGTGTATGTGCAAAACTGGACTAGTTAATTGTGCAGGAAGACAAAAATAAGTTTTTGAGCCTTGATATCAAGGAATTTCGTTCTCTTTGGGATTCTTAAGTTCTAACCTTCCAAGGGGATGCTTTGGAACACTTTGATGGACAACAAAAGATCCAAACCAATGGTCATTTCCTAATGTGACAAAATGATGTGTAACAACATGTTGGAGATATTAAAAATAATTCAAAGGGACAGAGTAAAAGGAGAATAATGCATAATGCTTTGATAAGAGACCTTTGTGAAATAAAATGAATATATAAGACACGCGGTGGTGAATCCAAAACATGAAACCCTATATACACATACAACTAAATTAATATGAGAAGGTTTCAACAAATTTAAAATAGTTTCAAAATGAACCATAACATAACACGTAATGACTTTGTGGAACAACAGAAATGATACTCTCTGAACAATTGACCATTTTTTTCCCAAGTTATTATAATCTTAATGGCCCACATGGAAATAAAAAGGAGAAACTAACTCAAATTAGGGTTTACTAATCACAAATGGTAATAATAAACCGAAAATAATCACCTTTAATAGAATTAAGGGGTCAAAAATTATTCATCATACAACTTCATTTAATGTAACTTATAACCTGTGATAACATCTTCTTTGTGATAAATAGAATTTAGGAGATGTCAAAATAGTTGGCTTGTGAGTTTTTTTCATAGGGAACACACTTCAATGCATGGCATTATTTAATGAAGGATGAATCCTCGAGGGCTACAAGCCTCTAGTGTGCAATTTAACTGGTAAAGTATAAAAACTTGACTCTCTTAACTAAAAAGATAGTAAAGGGTATCTTTTAAAAAGTTAGATAAAACAAAGAAACATCATTGCAATTAAACTTAAAACAAATATATTGGCACCACATAAGAAACCACAGTAGGCAAACGAGTTACAAATAGGATGAACGTAGAACACTTCATCATTGTCAATGGAAACATTCCTTGCAAGCATATCTGGTAAGTAGAAGATTGTGAAAGACACAAAAATTCCAACAATTATGCCAAGTTTTGGTTTGTGGCTCCAAAACACAGAGAAGAAATAACTTTATATCAACAATTTCTTGTAGAGTAGTCACAATTCGAATTAGTAAACAAATGAAATCCCTTAGAGGGTTTGGAATGTCCAAGAGAAAAGTGCAAGGCTCGAGGTGGTGGAAATAAATGCAGGTGTAGTGAGCACGTTGGTGTGTTAATAGGCCCAATTTTTGGAGACATACAAGGTCTGTTATCAAACGAATGAAAATTGACATGGAAAATTGATGCAGAGGCACATATTATCTAAAAGATGAGTCAAAATAGTTGATCAAGGGCCATACCAATAACAACAATGGGAAAATGCCCATGTAGGTAGAATTGCTCGGTGAATTTATCACACCACAAACACAACTACTGAGGTGAATTTGAAAAAAACAAAAATTCTTTATAGATATCAACCATATTGAATCACACTGACATCACCGCATTACGGCCAACCTCAAATCATGTCACATTATTTTTTTGGTGTGACTACAACATTCACCACTACAACCTGCTTTATGGATACTTGACGTTAAAACTTTATATAAAGGATCATATGAGGATAACATTATACATATTAGATATTTAACATTGCAATCACATTATTATATGTTTCAACCAAATTTTCACATGTATATTTCTTGAACTCATCATATTTTCTTTTAATTTACCCATATCAAACTATCGCAAACAAATATGTATGTCCAGTAGGATGGCACCCAAAGTACCATATATATATAATGAGAAACAAACCTTTAATATTAATCGATATGTCTTTGATATAAAAAGGAAGACATCATGCCACTAACCCTTCTCATCATCACACAATGGCATGTAACATGTGCACGAACATAATAGATGTTGTTTGAAACCTTTGTGTTGGCATTCCATAATCAGTCCATTCATCTTGATATTCATGTGATCTATAATCTAGAACATGTAATTTGTGTAGTGAAGATTAATCGAACTTTTTCAACGTTCTGATAACTCATGGCCAAGGATTTTGTCTTCAGATGGGTCCCACCTATTAGGAATTTTATTTGAGATTGAGTATAATAAATGGTATTTGTTATGGGAGTGTTTATTTTTAGACATTCATAATGGCCTGTGAGTTAGATTAGTGTTGACCATCGTCAACATTGGTAACATCACAGGGAGACTCACAAAGCTAGTTAGAACTCAAAATATTTAGCTATACATAATGTAAGTAGTTGTGAAAGAGTAGGTGGCATGTTGTTAAAGGAAAGGGAAACATGGGAAGAAATAAATGGGACTAAGAGGCAAAATTGTAATGGTTTTTCATATAATGATAAGGTTCAATGATTAAGATTCATCCTTGTAATCACAGGGAGGAGAAATGCTTGGTTCTTTTAGTAAAGAATCTTGTTGTAGTAAAAAAAAAAATCGAAAAGGAATATAGTGCTTATCTAAAATACAATGTTAAATATCAATAAAGTGCATGCCCTTCATAATGATTATCTGCTGAAGGATATTGCCACTAATAAAATATCTTGACTATTAAATTATATAAGTAGTAGTAAGTGTAATCAGTTGTTAGTGCGAAAATTCCTAGAAGGTGTACCAAAAATCCTTACTTAAGTCACTAGGTGACAGGTGACCCTAACAATGATTTGATGGTTGTTTTTATTCTAGATCTTCAATATAAATGGAAAATCTTCAGTAAAATAAAACAAGATATAAAACAAATAACAACAAAATAATGCACCCAGAATAATAACCCAATCGGAAAGATAATTTTAAATGAATAAATCTTTATTGATAACACCTGGTGAAGGAGATCTGCAAATTGGTCTATAAGTCCCCCTCCATGGGATGGGTCCTTTGATATCCTTGATGTTTTAGAAATAGAGTTCCCTCTCTCAGGCATGTGAAAAACCCAAACAAAGTGAAGAACTCAAATGGGAGCTCAAGAAAACGATGATAATGTTGACGATGATAATGAACATGGTGAGGAATGAATGAAAAACCATCTTTATATAGAAACGTATGGAGTTGATCTTGAAAATGGAGAATAATAAAATATTATTGCCCAAATTTAGATCTAACTACTTGGAATACTTTATTATATTTATTGGAGAGGGAAAACCGATTTAAAATAGTTAAATTCCTTTATTTAGAAATAATTAATAAATAAAATGATTTATTAAATATTTCACGAGAAATAAGAAAGGTGTGAAATCAAATTAATTATTAAATAGTGATTTAATAATTATTATAATAACAAAAATAAGGAAATT
>APFE030262625.1:79764-121558 GCA_000404065.3 Pinus taeda | reverse complement strand
AATATAATTAGGTATAACATTAATAAATAGCAAGTTTATTATCCAATTTAACAAAATAATTAAATTTTCTCAAAACAGAAAATGGCATGTTTTAAGAATATCTTAAATAAAAATATTAATAATGTAAATCTAAAATTACTCATTTTCTTATACTCATTTTCTTATGGCCCCTCTCAAATTTAATGTTTTCTTTAAGCTACATTTCATGCCACCATTATCTTAGTTTCCCTGTTTATGAAAACAAAAGATTATATATTTTTAAGATTTACTAAATTAAAACAAAAAAATAATATTTTCGAATTATTATTACTTTATTATATTATTAATCACTTGAATATAAGTAAACCAAACATTCCGGGGTAATTGTGAATTTTGGTTGTTTAAATAAGTTTTGAAACATAATTTTACATGTTCAAGTTGTAAATTGGTTTAAAATGATTAGTTTTTACCATTTTAAATATTATTATATATTTGCATTGTTATTTTTCGTTTTATATTTTTTAACTTTATAATTAAGTTTATATATTTGTAAGTTTTCACGAATGAATAGATTAAAACATAATAACATAAATTTAAAATGATTCATTTCATTCTCTGCACTATAGATCAAGTTTATATATCACATTATCAATTACATTAGAACATTAAAATAGAATAGAATGATCAAAGATAGTAAACCAATTTACTGCTTATTGACTTATTGCATGGTGTTCCTACCCTTAATATTTGAGGATTGTCAGGTATTTCATGTTGAACTTTTAATAATAAATTTCTTGGTTGCTTGTAATTATGTGGAAATACTTTTTAAAGTAGTCACGTGAATTACTACAAAGATATAATCAAAAGCATTTTGTAAAAAAGAAAGGCAAAAGCTTCAAGTACTATGTAACATTCAAGCAACCTTATTTCAAGTAACTGCTTTATACGGCCTCTACACAAATTTCAGGTTCCACCTTTATCGCTAATAGCAATCGCCATAGTCTGCATCACATTAACATGTGGTTCCCATCTCCTCCGATATGCGATTAACCTCCAAACTTAAAACACATTAACTACACCATATAATACCATCGGGTCCGCTCCTTTGTATGTCACATTACTTCTCTGACGATGATATTAACATAAAATAATTAATAATATTTAAAATTAATAATATTTTAATAAATATATATTTTTAATTTTGTTATAAAATTGGTAGATATTAATTTAATATCATTATGATATAATTAAATAAACATTAATAAATAGAAATTTTATTAATCCAATTTAACGAAAAAATTAAATTTTCTCAAAACTGAAAATTGTATGTTTTAAGAATATCTTAAATAAAAGTATTAATAATATAAATCTAAAATTACTCATTTGCTTATGGCCCCTCTCAAACTTAATGTTTTCTTTAAGCTACATTTCATGCCACCATTATCTTGGTTTCCATGTTATGAAAACAAAAAATTATATATTTTTAAGATTTAGTAAATTAAAACAGAAAAAATAATATTTTTCAATTATTATTACTTTATTATATTATTAATCTCCTAAATATAAATAAACCAAACATTAAGGGATAATTATGAATTGTGGTTCTTTAAATAAGTTTTGAAACATAATTTTACATGCTCAAGTTGTAAGTTGGTTTAAAATGATTGGTTTTTACCGTTTTAAATATTATTATGTATTTTCATTGTTACTTTTTTTATATTTTTTAATTTTACAATTAAGTTTATATATTTGTAAGTTTTCATGAATGAATAGATTAAAACATAATAATATAAATTTAAAATGATTCATTTTATTATCTGGAGTGTAGACCAAGTTTATATACTCATTTTCAACAAAAATGAAATCAAAGTACCTACATATCCCCAATACATTCTCATCTCACAGAGTTTTTGATTCTGATCTCCAACAGGTATTAATCTCGTTGAGGTTCTGGAGAGGTTAGTTGAGTGGAGAGGTTAATTTTACAGTCCAATATGATGTGTAACTTTGTTGTTCAATCATTGAAATTGAAATTTTGTTTATATGATTGAGAATAGTTTTTTTTTTTTTTTTAATCTAAAAAAATTAATACGATATATAAACTTAAATTTGGCAAGTGAAATAAAATCTTCTCTAACAGTCATGTTAAATATGCTATTTAAGATAAATCTATACAGGCTTGCAGATAATATATGATTTGATAACCCACTTTGAGTTTAATATTTGTTAAGCTAAAAAAAATATAATAATTAAAATTAAATTATTTAAATACAATATCTTTTAAAAAATTATAATAAAATGGATTTAATTCATAATTTATTATTATTATAAAAATTAAATTTTATAATTAATTTCAATTTTAATTAATATTATTCTTAATTTTGAAAATTCTAATAAGAAAATAATTTAATATTATGACATGTAATTTATTTAATTGATATATATTTGAAATTTATGAAGAATATTGAAAGCTTATCCATTACGATCTGCATTACTTTTAACTCACCTTAACTTATGATTACTATCAAGTTAGTACAATATGTGATAAGTAAAATAACACTGAACTAAGGTTATGATGTAGTCATCTATAATATCTTAAGGTTCACTTGGATATATAGAGAGGGTCATCACTCATCATTCTACTTTCTCAAATATGTGACCACCTAAATTTTCGTGCCTGTCATTTATTCCCTTAAATTTAGCACGCCCTTGTAAATTATTACAAGGATGTAATGTTAGGTTATTATGTTTTTATATATGTTATGATATTTTTTAACTTCCCTAGTTTTATTCTATTAAAATTTCATTTACATCCAAGTAAGATGAGTGTCCTTCAACATTTTAGTTGCGGTAAAATTTAAAGAGTAAATTTAATATAACTATTAATCGATTTAATGTATTGGATTTATAAGTTTATGAAGTTTTGAATAGCCAATGATCTAGTGTTTTGTTAGTTTACTTGTTAATATGAAGTGATCTATTTAATTTCCCATTCTAATATTAAATTATATTTTTTTGGTGTTGTAAAATTGACAATATACTTTTTAATTTTAAACATGTATTTTCTAGATGGTCATCAATCCAAATACGTGGACTATCGTAAATCACTATCGGCGATTCCAACACTCCAATGCTAGGCTCCTTCCGTTCCGATCTAGCGATGCAATAAACAATCGCAGAGCTGATAACCTTTCCACTCTTCTCTATAATAGTTTGGATCTGGGCTGTAAGAGTTTGGACTTTGGCAGTTCCAAAGGTCCCTTTCACTCCACTTATGGTTCTTGCGATGCGATAATGGTTCAGACCCGATACGCAACTTGTGCCTCTTGTGATGCGATAATGGTTCGGACGTGATACGGGTATAAAAGAGATTGTAATATCCCTATTGTAATTAACCCTGCATAAAAGTAATTTTAAGTTACGGAAAAGTTATAGAAACTTATGAATTAGTTATTGAACTGATTCTTGATTCCAGTGAAACTAAATTGAGGATGAATCAAGAAAAGGAGGTTACGGTGGTTTTACTTATGGAGTCGTTCCAATCCAAAAAAATATTATTTTTTCTACTTAGTCAAGAACAATCACCTGGACTGTGGTGATGTTCCTTACAAGGGCTTGGTTTTTCATCCTACGCTCGGGATTCGTCTAAAAACGTTTGAGCATAGATTTTTACATTTCTATTGAGCATCGAATCAACCTGGGGTTCGGAGCATTGGAACTCAATTTCATTATCTTTCTACAGTCCTAAAACTTATGCAATTTTTTGTACAATAGCAAGGAGAGAAAAGTAAATTGTTGAGAACATATGAAGGTTTTGGATGTCTTCACGAACCAAAAGGAATGTAGAGCATGGTTAATCGTTGGACTGATTGGGTCATGGCAGATCATTGGTTAGATGCTTGCATCGATTTGAATGGGGTTAGTTCGACAGATCAAGTCGCTAGACTTCCAATTCCATTGTGCCTCTAGTGATTAATGGCTCAGATTGCAGTTGGCTCTAAGATTTTTGACAGGCGCGTTGTTCTATGCAGATGAAAAAAAGAGATCTAGAGAGTTTCAGTGCAATCTTTGGCTAGTGGAAAGAAGGTTGTTATTTTCGACGTTCGGGGGGGCGTTTAATCCTATATGAAGATTTTGTTTTTGGATAGCTTGCGGTGGTACAACTGAAAAACATAAGTTAAATTCTTGAAAAACTCTTTGTTTATGTGCATAGAAAAATACGATTAATAAAGTCTATGTTCCTTAAAGAAAATTGTTTATTTAGATGCACAAAGTATAGTTTGGTTATGATTTCCAGGCAACGCAATTTTCCATGTGATAAAATATTGCAGGAATCTAAGTTCTCTCAGGAATAATTGTTGCTTGAGTACATAACATAGTAAAAACTAAGTAGTTGTGTGATTGCGTGAGAGTATTAAAAGCTAAGTAGCTTCATTAATATTTGGAACAAATTACACAAGATTCTTGCTAAATAGCCAAAATATCTTATTGAGAAAATATTGTGAGGCATATAAACTTCTTGAGGACGTAGTATGAAAAATGGCTGAGTTTTCTTTAAATAAAATATGTAGTGTGCTTTTAGGCACATAGATAAACATTACCAACTTTCTTGAAGAAAAGTATGTTCTATATATACATAAATAATGGTCATTAATATAGTTTCCTTTTAGGAAAAGTGTGCATACTTCATGTATGAAAATAAAGGCTTTTATGAGAGATCTCTTGAAACAAAAATAGAGATTCTTTCCTTAGAAGACACATATGAATTGTGTTCGTACAAGAACAAGAATCCATACTTGTTTCATGAAAATATTATGTGCTTTGAAATAAAAGTAATTGTATTAGGAAAAACACATGTTGCATGCACATAAGGGTAGCTATTGTGACATTGGGAATATGTTTTGGTGTGAAGGTAGAGAAAGTATTATGTTGACTTTCTTGTAAATAATGATAATCGATGTTAACATTCTTGGAAATATTAAACTCTTGAAAAGATTATCTTTCTAGATGAGTTGGATCGAATTATTGATTTTGGTGCATAAAAGGTTAAGTTAACCTTGTTATTGTTTCTTGATTCTTTAAGCGTAAAGATGGGTATCTATAATAATTTCTTGAAAGGAAAAGCATGAGAAATATACTTATAGGAAGATAGAGAAATGTGGTTATGATGACTTCTTTTAAGAAAGAAGTAAGTAATTGTTTACATGAAATGATGGTAGAGTTCTAGAGAAGGGAATATGCATTGCATATATTAAAGAAGGGCTATTAAGATAAGCTATTGGATACTCAAGGAATAGTCATTGTGTTATGGAGATGTGTTCTGTGTACATTAAAGAAACTATGATAATTTCTTGGAAAATAACTATGTGGAAGGAACGCATGTGCAAAGGCGGGGGAACAATAGTTTATTACCTGTATGTAAACATAACTAATGTGTTGTATGTTTTAAAGGGAAACATGGACTTGTAAAACTAATGATTAGTTCTCTTAAAGAGAAATATGCATTAGTGTGGATAAGCATTGTGAAAAGTAGAACAAGAATTTACTTGAATATATGTACTAGTTAATTAGTATGTTATGCTTTCACATGCAGAAGAGTAGATGTTAAAAGATCTCTTTTAGAGGTTGATTATTGATTCATTAATATGATATCTAATCTTGTTTCCAAAGCTTGTTGACGACAACATTGACAAGAAACGATGGCAGTTGGTGCCAAAGAAAAGTGATGTTTAACATTGTGGTAGGAAAATGATTAATGGTCCATGCAGATGAGTTAGAGCTGCAGGATTGTCCATTGCTAAGAACAATCACACCACAAGGAATGTTGCATGTGGCGGTATGTAAGGAAAGGGTTTCATGGAAAATGTATTAGCTTTTAGCTAGTTATGTAATATCTTAATGATAATTCATTGTAATGATTTCATAACAATGGTTAAGGGATGGAATCCCTTATGAGCCATTGAGTGAGGGGTTAAAACCCTCACGAGCATTTAATAATAAGATTAAACATTTGTTGGTTTTCACCCTATGGGGTTTCCAGGGTATATCGATTTTCAATGGTGTGATTTCCTTTTGTGTCGGTTTGATGATGTTGAATCCTTGATGATGATGATTCTTTATTTGATGTGATAATCATAATGTCCAAAGTATGTGATTAATTTGTATTGTAAAGGAAAATCATGACATGGACGCAAGGTTGATGAGACAGTTTATGTTATTACACTACCACATTGGTGGTTAATGGTTATGCAATTGGTTATGCAACTTATTGTCTTCTACTGCAATTTACTTGATGTATTAATGAACATTATATCTAATGGTTATTCAGGAATTGAGGAATTGTGATTTTGATAATTATTTGTGGGTAATTTGTATAAAAAAATTCTAACTCCCTACTTTTACATGCAAGGTTACCAGGGTACATTACAAGTGGTATCAGAGCTAAAGGTTGCAGTATTTAGGAATTGGTAAGCAGAAAATAAATTGAGGTACGCCACTAGTGGCATTAACTCAGGTATGTGTTTAATCATTCACATATTGATTTATGTAGTACACTACTTTCAGCATGATATGTGTGATTCATGTTTATAACTGTTTTGAGTAGTAAGTAATAAAGCTGCATAACTATGTTCATGACATTGGATTCTTGATGAGGATAAAAGACAATGAAACTTTTGTCACACTTAAGAACAATATTTAACACTCATTACACTTATGAACAATATTGAAAACTCATTAACGAAAGTGACAATCAACTACCCACTTTTGATTTGCAAATATGGCAATAACAATGATGCATTTATTAGACAAGATTGAAGTTGCAATGAACTAATTTTAATGAGTCAATGCATGAATGTAAAATACGGGGATGTCCTTGGATTTGATGATATAGTGTTTTAAAAGGACATTGTAAGAACCCCTTTAGAAATTGGAAATATACAATAAGTCAAGTAGTGAGACTTGATTGTAATAACTAATTTTTGATTCAGTCTTATCATAGATGCATGAAGATGATTGGTAGGTGAGATTGGTTAGTATTGTATGACTAACCAATATAACTTATATGCATTAATTGCATTGGATTTAAGATTATTACAATTCATAAACAAGTGATGGTTTGATTGGTGTCACATGCGTGGAATGTGTGTATGATGATTCTTACTCTCCCTGTGCTATAGTTCCAGTTGTTTATGAGAAGAGTTCTTAATTTTACTCACCATGAGAATGCTTGATGAATAGTATATGCCTATGTCTTAATAGAATTAATGATATTTCCCTCTAATTCTTTGAGATTCACTAGCATGGTATGTGTTTATGTTAATCATTACTTGTTGTGAGATAAAAATCATTTGAGCATCTATTTAATGACGGTTCAATTTATGTCTACTAGGGGAATGACAGATTTCTTATGCATGTTGCGTTCTAGTGTGAAGTTAATTTTAGAGGCGTGTTCAGTGGGTAACATCTCCAGGACCCATTCATGGTAGAATTACATGTGACAATAATTCATAAATAGACTACCTATGTTAATGTAGTTTCTAGTAAACTCTAACTACCTTCCCCAACTATAGATGCTTCCAAAAGAAAAGAAAGTAAGGGGAAGGAAGAAGACTGTGTTGTAGGGATAGACGAAGAAGGGAAAAAGAATCACTAAGTCTGGTGATGACTAGATAGTAGAGGCTTGAGTGCCAAAATCTTGCAGAAGACACTAAGTCTGGTGATGACCAGAGAGCGCTTGATGTGCATGTGAGTATTCCTTTGACCATGCTTAAAGAGTTGGAAAATGATAACTATAGTGTGTTGATGTTAATGATTTTCATAATGTCCCCTTGAAGTCATTATTCTGAAATGGTCACATAGTAGTGTTAAGATAGTTGTTGCATCTAACATCAAGTGGTAACTCTAGTGCATGTGTGACACTTAGGAGATCATGCTTCTAATTGCATAAGTAGAGGAATTGCTTCCAATAAGGGTAGTTTAATTTGTTAGTTATGCATGCTGAACCAAGGGTTGTTCAGAACACCTTGATTATGCTTAATTATATTAATGATGCATGGCCAATGCTAGCCATAGTAAACGTAAGATAATACACCATTAATGACAATTTGGATTCATACAATAGACTATGGGAAATTGGAAATGTTTAGATTATTAACTCAACTATTGTTGACATTTATACTTGCACATTCTTTTATACATGATGATATTGTATGCATGAAATTTTTTGGAAATTGAATACTTGTTAACTGATGCATATTTATAACTAACGTTGCTGATGGGATTAAGCAGAGATAGCTTAATGGAAACAAGAAAAATTGTCACGTAAATCATTGCAATGTGAATTTAAATCATAAATGAGAAAGAATAATGCATGAATTGTGTTATTTGGTAAATTTGAATGCATACAACATTTATCATAGATATGTTTCCCATTAATCTAGATGTTGTGGACCCATGATGAGGTTTAAGTGTAAATGCATGGTGTACATGCATGTTTATCTTGTTAATGATAATGTTCATATGGTTCATTATGTAAATTTCTTTGGGAAAGAGTAATAAAAGAGAAATTTAACATGTCAGAAAGTTGCAGATAGTGGGTTGATGGCAATTACCTACCCGGAGGGGTTGATGGTACTTGTCTGCCTAGATTGGATGCCTTGGGTTGATAGCAGTTACCTACCCGGAGGGGTTGATGGTACTTGTCTGCCTAGATTCAATGCCTTGGGTTGATGGCAGTTACCTGCCCGGAGGGGTTGATAGTACTTGCCTGCTCGGATTTCCTCTCCCTAGAGATCAATGATCTCAATAAAGGAAAAAAGTTTGCCAAGATGGTGAAGAGGGTAAAAAGCCCGTGGCAACTCTGTTGATTTGGAGCCTGTTGGAGGAGGCCCAAAATTCCTCATAGATGAGACATTGTCAGAGGAATAGGAAGGACACTGCCAAGAGGAATCCTATATTGGACCCTATGTGGTTATTGGAATTCTTGAGTTGGTTGGCCAGTGGAATTCCATGTTAGACCTAGTAAGGTCTCTATCAAAGAAACTGTCTGGATGTGGAAATGACTCAATCTGGTTGTGGAAACCCGTTCCCATGGATTGGAAATTCTTTAGTCTATTGTGATTCTCATAGCTAAAGAAATTAACTAATAAGCTATATGTTATGTTAAAAATGAATTCTATATATAGTTGTGTAAAATGTGTTATGCACATTTAACAGGAAATGAGTTTGGTTCTCAATAAGGAGTTATTGGAAATTTTAATTCCTTTATTGTATTATTAATATTGTAGGAAATTTTAATTCCTTTGTTCTATTATTAATCTTGTGAACGTCTTGGTAGGGGCTGAGACAATTTTCACTTGATGCAGTGATTGACTGTTTTGATGCTTAGAGAGTTAGGTTCTCTTTTGGTACTTTTAGAAGTACTATGTGGATGTCTTTAGTGAGAATTAATTCAGTGTGCTTATGTAGCAGTGATGATCTCTTTAAGGTACTTGTAAAAGTACTGTGATTTAAAAATCATCTAACATTGCACAATTGATTGATAGTTAAAAGTATTTCATTTGACTCGAAATATTGTGACTAATGTGATTGAATTTGTTAGTCATACATCATAGGAATTACATACCATGGAGCGTTGATGGGTTTTCCAACCACTATTAAAATGCTTACGTGAAAGTACTCATGATTTTCAAGAGTAGATGGTAAGTAATGGTAAGTTGACATAGAGAATTGTTTATTATGAATTTGAATACGAGTCAAGTAATGGAAATTAGAACTTGCATATTTTTGTAGTTATGAATGCTTATAACTATTGATCTTTCTTATGTTATAACATTACTATTTTGTTTATTGTCATTTCTTGGAATGAAATATCTGATTTTAAAGAGCAAGGATCACTTTTTGTGCTGTTTAGATGTTTATATCATGAGTAAAATCTAATGTTCCGGTGAGAGATGAACACCGAGGATGGTGTTCTTGTTAAGGGGGGAGTATGTAATATCCCTATTGTAATTAACCCTGCATAAAAGTAATTTTAAGTTACGAAAAAGTTACAAAAACTTACGAATCAATTATTGAACTAATTCTTGATTCCCGTGAAACTAAATTGAGGATGAATCAAGAAAAGGAGGTTACATTGGTTTTACTTATGGATTCGTTCCGATCCAAAACAATATTATTTTTTCTACTTAATCAAGAACAGTCAGTTGGACTGTGGCAGTGTTCCTTACAAGGGCTTGGCTTTTCATCCTACGGTCAGGATCCATCTAAAAATGGTTGAGCGTAGATTGTTACATTTCCATTGTGTTGTGCTCTACAACAACCCCCCATTTCATATCATTATTATTTTCAAGACTATAATGTCAAATGGGTCCCTTTTGATTTTAATTGGTATCAACTTAGTGTTACTCAAAAAGGTCCCAAAACAAAATAAAAACATTACAAAACCTTTTTGATAATCCAATTAAAGGTCTTATATATATAAATGATTAATCTTTTATCATTGCGATAAAGGGATCGCAAGATCGCATATCGCAATGACAAAGGAGGCATAACTTAAAGACCCATTGGTTTTCTCTAACGCCACAACTCGCAATAGGCTATCGGATATCGACAATAATAAGTTGGCATAATAAAATTCCTTTCGCTCCGATGCAATGCAATATCGCTATCGGCGATCAGGGATTTACCATGCATGCTTTTTAAAGTGCCCAGTTAATACTCCCGATGCGATGCGATATCACTATCGGCGATCGGGGATTCCAAATGCAACTAATGTAACAATTTAAGATTTCCCCGACACCCGATTGCAATAAGGCCAAAAGCGCAAATTTCAAAGAAATCTTAAAGCAACCATATTATGATTAATTCATATTAAAAGCCTTATCTTCCAAACAACCATTCATCTGCACTCAACCGCCAAAACATTCGAGGCACGCTTAAACAAATCATTCGGCCAATAATCAAAATGATGGGCATTTAAAGGATTGACAGGTTTTAACGGCCATTTAATGAAACAGTAAGCCTGGAAATATTTTCACATATTTTATCTGTGGCCACTTTAAGTTAATCATTCATCATGCATTGATCGATATATATCTCGCTAATATTTGGTTTGCACTATCAATTTTATGTATTACGTTCATTTTCACTCTTGTGCAGAACTCTTCCGAAGTAACGAATTCAAGCAGAATGGGGAAGAAGTCTAAGAAAAATGCAATCGCTTCTGCTACGCCGGCCACAGGACAAATCATTGCTGATCCAGGAACTAAAATGAAAAGATTGATATCGGATACTACATGTCTAGGACTTGGCAAAACTACTTGGAAAAGTACCTATAATTTGATTGAAGCCGAAGAACCAGAGGTGATAGCAGTACAAGCCTCAGCAGATAGCACTCGAAAATCTGACGCTACTCTAAAGGACTTGGCCGAATCTTTCCTTCATCGGATAGTAGCTCGGGAACAAATTCTCCCATATACGGATGTAGTGAGATGGGCAATTGAGGAAATCCCAATCACAGACAGAACCTTCAACACCAGAGATGGGAGAATCTTTGGTTCATTTCAATCTGATGATTTGAGGCAAATGTATCATTTGCTTGTGCCAGAGAAGAAGTACAACACGACATTTCTTGAGAAATTCCAAGATGAGAACGAAACTGAATCTGGACCCATTCGGGAATGGAGGCAAAATCTGGCAAAACACAAGCATGAATCTTCGGGTAAGTACTCGGTTGATTCTATATTCTCTCCTTATTGCTATGCTAGGATAATGATGTGTACGTTGTGGGGGTTGCATGATTCCGCTAATTTTACTATAGAAATGGTTCCCTTGATGGAAGCGGCATGTAATGGTGAAATAATGGATTGGGCAACTATATTGTCTGATAAGCTAGCAACCGCAGTTCTTGATTTTAGAACCAAATCCCGTGTCACTAAAAGGCTTATTCCCCCATTCTACTATAGTGCTTATATACTAGACATCCTATGTTTTAAGTCTGAATTTCTTGTGCTCGGATGGAGGTGGACTTCGCAAGACCCCACGCCCATTCACATATACCATCAGAAGTTGTGGAAAAATTACTACCAGCACCATTTATACCAAATCTGCAATGACTTTATGTTACCCATTCATCATTCTATCTTTAATAAACCTGCCCCTAAGATTTCCTACTAAGCAGGGATTGATTTCACATCAATAGGAAGTTGGTTCAGAGTGGAAAAGTTTACTGATATAAGAATTTTCGACAGTCAAGCCAAACCTCACGTTCTTCCTTTGTACATACCTGATAAACTGCTAGCTAGGAAGATAGCCTATCAGATTATCTCCGAAGGAGTTACACAAACTCTAAAGAAAAATAAGAAGCAGGTCTGGCCCTCTTTTCCCCTGAGATGTGGTATCTACACTTTACATGATTTCGAACATGCAGAGAAAGAATCTGAAAAAATAAAGTCATTAACTCTAGCAACTCTCCCTAGTAGCCGATTTGATCCATGCAAAGTCACCTATAATGCAATTGAACAGGCCAAATTGACCAAGTTTGAACATAAAGAAGATAAGTTTGATGACCTGTTTTCATCAGCTGATTCAATGTTCCAAGTTAGATCGCTGGCTATAATCGAATACAGAGATGACGGATTAGTTGAATTCAACAGACTTAGAGAACAAAGGTTGCAAACTCTACCTCTAGATCTGTTAGCGACAACCCCAACAACAAAATCAAGCGAGCCTGAACAGTGACTTATTAAGGAACCTCTTGTTACATCAAAGGAACAGGAAGAAGTGCATATGAAAAGACAAGAGGAAACCAAAACGAAAGAGCAGGAACAAAACAGCATAAATGTGAATGTAAATACTCAAATTGACCTGAAATTTCTCCAGGAATGGCAGCAATTCGATTCAATTATCGATAATCTTGAGTGCTCTAAAGATGACGAGACATCAAAAGAAGCTAATACACAGGAGGCAACTTCAAAATAGGTTCCAGGTGAAAACAACATCCTACCCAGGTCGAAAGAAGTAGAGATAATCCCAAAGGATCCTTCCGATCAAGTTATTTTGCAAATAGAAGAAATTCCTCCCTTAGATGTCTTCTACAGCCCAAGACACAAAGCTGTGGTAAAACGACAGAGGAAGAGGAGAAGGACTGATCAACCTTCCCTATTCCCAGAACAAACAGTGAGGAGCAATGTGCTTTGGAAAGAGGAATTTGACCCCTCTGATGATCTAACAAAACTATCACAATATGCTGGAGCCTATTTGGCAGCAACAATAGACAAGGCATCAGAGGTAAGCATTTTATTGAAAACAAAAGACCAGAAGATCTTTTCACTGCAAGCACAACAAAAGGCGGAGTAGGCAGAACGAAAATTGGTAATACAACAGAAAATAAATAATCAATTGACTAACCAATTGTAGGAAGAGAAATAGAGGATTGATGATAGCGCAGTTCAAAAGCAGATAGAGTTGTCTGAGGCATTGGCAAAACTAGAAGCAGCGAATGAACAAATGTTGAAGTCAAAAGATGAGTAGATTGCTTAACTATTAACCCAGCTAGAGAAAACAAAGAAACTTCCATAGATAGACGAATTCAGAGTAGAGGCATTACAGATAAACAAGGCATTGATAACTCGGATAAAGCGTTTATGTCAACAAATCACCCAGGCGGAACCATTATGCGATTTAACAACATCAATAAGTGAGAAATCAAAAAAATCTAGAACAGACTTGGATCAAGCCGAAGAAACATTAACCAATTTTCTTGAATGGCAAGATACCAATTAGGGACAGGCGACTAATTTACCAAAGATTTTAGAATCGCATAAAGAGATATTATTTACAGAATGGCAGTCCCAGTTAATGAAAGCAGAGAGAGCAATTTCAAGATGCAAATCAACCACTAGTAATTTGGTTGAATTGGTTAATAATACTCTTTACTTGTCTAACATGATCTCTCAATGTACTCCAGGTAAATTGATAGCAGCTAAAACATTGGAGCAGTCATGTTATCCGGAACTAGAGAAAAATGGAAGATTAATCACAGGAATTAACAGTTTGACATGGGATGCCTATTGGTTCTTTTTAGTCAAACCGCATAGCCAGAGAGCCGCCCTCAAATGCCTTATAGATGTAGTCTGGTATATTATTCCCGATATTCAGGATGCCACCTATGCCGCCCAACTCAATTCTCGCCTCAACAGACCACCCGAAGTGCAGCCAATGCTTGCGATATGTCAGCTCAGGTTTAAAGGCAAACAGACTGAATGATGATTCATGTCGCCAACTGCCAGAATGCTGTGAAGGAAATATTCAAAATCAATTGATACCAATTAAGTAGGATTTCAGTTTCATAGGTAGTTAACTTAGTTTAGTATTTATAGACCCTTTCATGCATTTAGAAAGGGTCATAAATTTTTGTATATGACTTAAAACCTGAAGTTGCACTATTGTACTGCAGGGATATTCTTTTATAAAACTGGACCAATCATTCTGATTTTGACAAAGAAGCTTTTATGCGAATGTGCACTATTGTCTTGGTTTGAAAGTATTTCTACGTCGGAAGAAGAATTTCAAATAGCGATTGATATTGGGAGTGATAAGCAGCTCATATGGTACTATTATCTATGTCTGAACTCATTCTTTTTATATGAATTGTCATTTGATCGCTCTTGCTATTATCGGATATATATATGTGTTTTTTAACAACATTCTTATTCCTTCCACTATTGGATGTTTACAGTGTGCCTTTCTTCTAATCATGTATGTATCGATGATATAAATGATAAGTGTAGCAATATTGTGTTAATCACTTTGTTTAACTATTTAAATAAAGTAATCTTTGAATGAATAAATATCTATGTTTATTTGATAGAGTCATCTATATGCCTGTCAATAGACAAAGATCATCAAACGGTACATTTCCAAAGAATAATAATTCTCGGGATTAGCAATAGTTCTTTTATTTTTGTTGATAGATTAAGTTATTCGCCTATCATTAGATTAGATAACCAAATCTCTCATCCACCCCTTTTATTCATTATTGGGAAACTGGTCCCATTATATCCAGTTGGAGCCACCATCCCAAATGGAAAAGGAGTTGTATTAAGGTCTGGACCGGGTGGTTATCCCCCAATGTTGATACAACGATTCTCTGGGCATCAACATTTTTTGCGCTAGAAGGAGGGCCATCCACTATGAATGGCGAGTAAGTCAAAACCTACGTACCATTCATAGAGTAAATCACCCTCCGCCTCTCCTCAGACCTCTCGTTTGCACTCTGAAACATCAGTATATAGTCAAGAAGAGGAAAGATCAACTATTAATGCTCAACCTCATTATACTTCAGAACTTTTAAGTCCGGAGTCCCCTGAAGTTCAGTTTATTATCCAGAAACTTCAAGGCTTCTCGATTTCAGCTCCTAGATCTGAGGTATCAAAAGGTAGTCAGACTTCGTAATTCTGCTTACCTCATCATCTTACCAGACTTCGAAGCGAAAAACTCGGCATTGAACCACATGAGGTGCCTTTACCCCAAAGGAACATGATTAAAAAGAACACTCAAGGTTCTGGTAGTGAAACCTTTTCTCCATCATCTTCCATCTCATCATCACCAGTGCGAAGTCAAACACCCACTTCACCATTACATATTATTGTTCACCAAGGAACTTCACCTTCAACATCACAATCCTTTCGGTCTCCATTTCCACCTCCTCCCCAATCACCTGGAACACCACACGCAATCATTGGTACTCCCAAAATGGCTCAAACACCATGGAGAAGTCCTCATGCAGTCACTATGTTTGCGCCTTTACATCTGTTACCCGATTATCCTGAGAAATGACTACCAAAGTTCAATCCAAATGCTAGAACATTAGCTGAGGAACACATAAATAATTTCATGTTGTCAGTTAATTTGAAGGGAGTAATAGAAGAAGATGTTGTAGTTAGATTGTTCCCCTACACATTACAAGGATCAGCAGGGTCTTCGTATTTTTCCTTGCCCTCTGGATCCATCACCAGTTGGAATATCTTTTAGGAACAGTTTCTTACCAAATAAGGCGATGATAGGTCCTTGGCTACACTCATCAATGACCTTTCCAATCTAAGAATCGAGTCAAGAGAACCAATTAAGGACTTTAACTCCTGATTTAACAAACTCTTGAACAAAATCCCTACCGATGATAAGCCAAGTGAACAAATTAGAAGCGAATGGTACATTACAGCCTTACCCTCAAATATAGCTATTTTTGTAGATAGGGCTAAAAAACCTACATTGGCTGAAAACATGAAAGAAGCCCTCATTGTCGAAAAACGTGTAATCGCTTTGGAAAAGAAAGTTGCTCTAGAGGAACGGAAATCCAAAAAAGTGTCTTTCAAGGATGATTCAAAGAAGAAAATCACCAAAGATCCATATGATATGGAGGGCCTTCAAAATGTCCTCAAAACCATGCCAAATGAAATGGTTGAGATTAAGAAGCAAGTAGCAGAGTCCTCAACAAAGAAACCTTACAGGAATTTTAAGAAGCCTGAGTCCAAGCCTACAAATGTTATATCCTATGCAGATTCAGATCCTGAGGAAGAAGAAGAAGAAGAAACAATTACACCATCCGATGAATTAGAAGAAGAGGAAGTCGTTGAATGCTATGGAATGTGGGACTTTATACTGCCTAACTCCGACACTGAAGCAGAACAAGAAGCCTTTCCCGTGACTACCAGGAGTAAAATTACTCCTGAACCTGTTCAGGCCAATTCAAAGAAAGGGAGTACAAGTACCAATACTACGAAGGAAAAGGTACCCACAAGGAAGCCAGCCGCAACAGTATCTCAAAATCAACCGTCATCCTCCAATATACCTACATCATCTAAGACGTTGGTAGTATCCGATTCAATGGACTATAATATTGTTGATGATATGAAAAGGACTAAGGCAAACATCACCATGTTTGAACTCAGTAAATTAAAACATCAACAAAAATTGCTTCTCAAAGAACTTAATGCAATTCCTTCTTCACCTCTTCCTAGTACTAAAGCTGCAAGCGACTCAGGACAACCACCTTCTGGTGGAGTTGAGGCAACTAATACAATTCTAATTGGAGATAGATCAAATTCCCATACCCCTCCTTTCCTCTTATCGTATGAAATCTACAATCGAAATCTACATAACTGCATAATTGACTCTGGGGCATCATCCAATATAATGCCAGCTTCAATTTGTTCTAAACTGAACATAGAACCTCAGAACTCTTCAATTCGCATTGTGCGGTTAGATAGAACTAAAGTCCAGGTTTCAGGTGAAATAAACTCTATTACAATCAGGTTATCGGCTGATCCACGAGTGGTGCAGAGAATTGATATCTTAATCACCGATATACCTGAGTTTTATGGTTTAATTTTAAGCAGGGATTGGTCGGAAAAGCTCCACGGGTATATCTCTACTGATTGGTCTCATATGTGGCTGCCCTACAAAGGAAAGCCAAACCAGATAAGAATCAATCAGGAGAAACACATGACACATACTGTTACAGAATTCGAACAAGAAAATCAACCAGTTGCATTTAATAACAACATTCTGGGAAATTATTCTTCTGAATCATTCTTTGGCAATTATATTGCCCAACTATCTCCTTTCTCACTAAACAATTTCACATCACAAATCGAAAATTTTTCACAAACTGACAGATCTAGATGTATTAATGTTACTAAGAATTTTGTAAATAAAAATGTAGATAATTCTTTATTTTGGTCTTTATATTTCGATGGGTCCAAGTCTAGCAAGGGCTCAGGAGCAGGATGTATTTTGGTTAGCCCAAAGGGAGAAAAAACAATGTTGTCCTGCAGGCTAGAGTTTGAATGCACGAATAATACAGCTGAGTACGAAGCCTTAGTCCAAGGACTATATAAAGTGGTTGGCCTCAAGGTCCAATATTTGAAAGTGTTTGGAGATTCTGAGATTATTGTCAAGCAGGTAAGCAGTACAATTCATTGTCTCTCTAACCATCTCAAACATTATTAGTCGCTGGTACAGGAACTCACCTCCCACTTTTTGGCATTCAATATTTTTTCCATTCCCAGGTCTCAAAATTCAGCAGCCGACTTGCTAGCCAATGTCGCTTCCAAGCTCCTACCTTCTGAAGATTATAGCCCAGATAGATTTTAAATAGAAATGCTTTTTAGGCCATCAATTCCTGACAATGTCACTAATTGGAGAGTATTCAACCACGATGAAGACATTTTACAGTTTTTAACCTCCGAAAAATCCTATGATGATCAAATCATTGAGGAAAACGAGCACGATATTCAAATGCGAGGTAAACACGAGGAAAATTCAATCCCAAATCCTGTGGTGAAGCTTAAGGATCTTAACGATATTAAAGACGGGTTTAAACCTATGACCAATACTAAGCTCCAAAGTTCTACATTAAGGTTTGAATTAATAAACCTTAGCACTGAGCGAACTCCTCAAAACATTAATTTTTGATTAGGACTTTCCGTGGAAGAAAAGGAAGCATTCATTAGACTGTTACGGAAAAATAAACATGTTTTTGCTTGGAAATATGATGATTTAAAAACATATGATACATCCATCATCCAGCATACCATTCCAATGCTTCCCGAACAGAAACCAGTTCAAAAAAAGTTGAGAAAAATACATCCAAACATAGAGAGTCAAATAAAATCTGAACTCAATAAACTCTTGAAAGCTAAGATTATTTTTCCCATTCGGCACTCAAACTGGGTCTCCAATATGGTGCCAGTCATAAAGAAAAATGGCGACATCAGGATTTGTATAGATTTCAGAAATTTGAATAAGGCAAGCCTAAAAGATAATTTCCCATTACCTACTATGGAGCAGATACTCCAATCAGTGGCAGGCTCTGAGTTAATGTCCTTTTTGGACGGTTTTTCAGGATATAACCAAATTTTGGTCCATCCTGATGACCAACTCAAAACCACATTCAGAACGAAATGGGGAACATATGCGTATCAGAAAATGCCTTTCAGACTTATTAATGCAGGAGCCACGTTCCAAAGAGCGATGGATATAGCTTTTAAAGGGTTGATTAACAAAACAATAGTCATCTACTTAGACGATATTATTGTATTTTCTAAAGAGAGATCCAATCATTTGCATGATTTAAATCAAATCTTTCAACGCTGCAAGAGATACGGTATTTCACTTAACCCTAAGAAATCCTTCTTCGCACTTGGTCAAGGAAAGATCTTAGGCTTTATTGTTTCTAAAGACGGCATTTATATTGATCCGGACAGGATCAAAGAAATCTCTGAAATCCCTTTCCCTCATAATAAAAAAATCCATGCAGTCATTTTTAGGCCAAACCAATTTTGTTAAAAGGTTCGTTCCAGACTTTTCTCAGATCATTTTGCCACTTCAAACTATGATTAAGAAAAATTCAGTCTTTAGATGGGGATCGACAGAAAAGGAAGCGTTTGATTTGATCAAACAATCAATAATTAATGTCCCCACTTTAAATACTCCTAATTTTTCTAATCATTTCACATTGTATACTATGGCATCCGATTTGTCTTATGCAGCAGTACTCACACAGATCAACAATCACAATTTGGAAGCACCCATTTCATTCTATAGTTCGAATCTTCAGGGTGGTGAATTGAATTACTCCAAAGTAGAAAAACAAGCCTTTGTTGTATATAAAGCTGTCAAACATTACAGACCCCTCCTTTTAAAATCCCATACAAAAGTTATAGTTCCTTTCCCTGCAGTAAGGCAACTATTAATCCAAAGGGAATTGGGTGAAAAAAGGGAAAACTGGGTTACAACACTTCAAGAATATGACTTAGAAATTAAACCAGCAAATATTGTTAGAGGCCAAGGTTTTTGCAGGTTATTGGTAGGAGCATCTAACATTCAAGAATCAGGTGATACATATCAAACCGAAGAGATCAACTAGATAAGTATCACTGATAATACGCTGACTTAATATTTTATTTGAAAAATGGATATGCGCCTCCTAACCTGTCTTAGAAAAAAAAAAGGGACATTAGAATGAAAGCAAAAAAAATTACAATTATTGATGATGTGCTTTTTAGGCAAAACTATGATTCAATTTTATTAAGATGCCTAGAAAATCCTGAAGCACAAAAGGTTTTGCAGGAATTACATGATGGACCGGCAGGAGGACACTTTGGAGCTGATACAACAGCTCACAAAATCATCCATGCTGGATATTATTGGCCCACCCTGTTTAGAGATGCTCATGAATATGTAAGGAAATGCTGAAATTGTCAAACTTCTAGCGGAAGACAAAGAAAACCAGCTTTCCCTTTGCAACCAGTCAACATTGAACAACCATTTGAGCAATGGGGATTGGACATCATTGGAGAAATTACTCCACATTCTTCCAAACAGCATAATTATATCCTTACTGCTACTGATTATTTTACCAAGTGGGTTGAAGCAATTCCTTTAAAGACAACAAATTCTGAAGCAATTATTGAATTCATAGACCAATTCATCATTACCAGGTTTGGTGTCCCAAATGCTCTTGTTTTTGATAATGCATCTTACTTCTCAGGCAATGCTATGTTTGATTTCGCTATTAAAAGAGGATTTAAACTGAAATATTCTGCTAATTACTATCCCCAGGGTAATGGTTTAGCAGAATCTACAAATAAAAATCTGATTAAAATTATTAAGCGAACTGTCAAACAGAATCATAAAAATTGGCATAAATCCTTAATATTTGCATTATGGGCTGATAGGATAATGCAAAAGGCTTCCATAGGTTCTTCCCCATTTGATATTGTGTATGGAAAAGAAGTAGTGCTACCAACAAATCTTGTCCTTCCTTCTCTGGCCCTAGTTCAGTTTATTGAAGAAAGCCCTTGTTCTTCTATACAACTTAGACATGACCAAATTCTAAAATTAGAAGAGGAAAGAGAAAAAGCCAAGGTTATTCATGCAAAGCATCAACAAATCATCAAGTCATCCTTTGATTCAGTCCCATCCGGTTCAAAACAATTTCAAGTCGGTGATTTAGTTCTGAAATGGGACAAAGCCCATCAAGATAAGGGAAAACACACCAAGTTTCATAAGATGTGGCTCAAGCCATTTCTGATCCATGAAAAGATAGGCCATTCAACCTTCATATTCCAAGATTTATCAGGTTTGAGAGATTCTCTCCCTCTTAATGGCCTTATCTTAAAGAAATTCTTCAATTGAGGAGGTAACCCCTTCTCCTTTTAATAGAATTTTGTAGTTTGTAGGACCATTAGAAAATAAAGTTGTGGGGTATCTTCCATTGACCTTTGATGTACTTAAGAGTTGCTCAAAACAGGTAGCATTGATATTTACTTTTAAAATAATAGAAGTCTTAAACAAAAGGGATAATTTCTAGGAAATGAGATATAATTGCATTCTGAAACCACACTTCAATTTTTGTGAATGCTTCTCAAAGTTTAGAAATATTGTAAATCATTCTATGTTTTCAAATTGGTCACAAGAAGGTTATCAATATCAAAATGGGAACTAATATAGTTTCAGCATCTTCAACTCTTACCTTGCCATCCATTTAATCTTAAGGAGAAAATTGTCCACCCCACTCACCAAAGTTTGTGATTACTCAAAGTGTAATTCTAAAATATTGGATATAAAGGATAAGAGGTCTTATTACAAGCCTGCTTACCATGATCATAGGGAAATAGTTTAACCAACATTACCAATACTGCATACCAAAACAGGGTAATGGCTTTAATTATAAGACAAGGGGTCTCATCACAAGCCAGCTTGTTCGGTTAAATTACTACCACTGAATGGCATTGTCACTCAGCTGGCCACCAAACCAGGATAATGGATTTTTATCTTACAAAATAATAGAAAAGTAGAAAAGAAATGCAAAATGTGAAAAGCATGTTTTGAATTCATTCTGTTAATCATACTCTGAGATGAATGGGACAATGGACAATAACATGGTTAAAAGGTATCCCTGTCGAAACTATGAATGTTTGCTGGCACCAGAGGCTGTACCTATGACAAAGGAGTTAATTCTAAAAGCTGATTTGGAAAAGTTTTCTATTTTATCATTATCAACCAATAGAGGCCAATTTAAAATTTAGAATGTATCTAATTTTAAACAAGAGAGGTAATTAACAAAGATAGTTTCATTTTATTTTGAATGCATATATACCTAGTTATATTAGAATTTTCACCTTTGATGAAATTTCTATTTTGAAAAAGTTTAAGTATTTCCATACTTTTCAGAGATAACTGTTTCTTCCAGCGAATCGCCAATTGTTGTGCTCTACAACAACCCCCCATTTCATATCATTATTATTTTCAAAACTATAATGTGAAATGGGTCCCTTTTGATTTTAATTGGTATCAACTTAGTGTTACTCAAAAAAGTCCGAAAACAAAATAAAAACATTACAAAACCTTTTTGATAAGCCAATTAAAGGTCTTATATATATAAATGATTAATCTTTTATCATTGCGATAAAGCGATCGCAAGATCGCATATCACAATGACAAAGGAGGCATAACTTAAAGACCCATTGGTTTTCTCCGACGTGGCAACTCGCAATAGGCTATCAGATATTGGCAATAATAAGTTGGCATAATAAAATTCCTTTCGCTTCGATGCGATGCGATATCGCTATTGGCGATCGGGGATTTACCATGCATGATTTTTAAAGTGCCTAGTTAATACTCCCGATGCGATGCGATATCGCTATCAGCGATTGGGGATTCCAAATGCAACCAATGTAACGATTTAAGATTTCCACGACGCCCGATTGCGATAAGGCCAAAAGTGCGAATTTCAAAGAAATCTTAAAGCAGCCATATTACGATTAATTCATATTAAAAGCCTTATCTTCCAAACAACCATTCATCTGTGCTCAACCACCAAAACATCTGAGGCACGCTTAAACAAATCATTCGGCCAATAATCGAAATGATGGGCATTTAAAGGATTGACAGGTTTTGACGACCATTTAATGAAACAGTAAGCCTGGAAATCTTTTCATAGATTGTATCCGTGGCCGCTTTAAGTTAATCATTCATCATGCATTGATCGATATATATCTCGCTCATATTCGGTTTGCGCTATCAATTTTCTGTATTACGTTCATTTTCACTCTTGTGCATAACTCTTCCGAAGTAACGAATTCAAGCAGAATGGGGAAGAAGTCTAAGAAAACTGCAATCGCTTCTGCTTGGCCGGCCACAGGACAACTCATCGCTGATCCAGGAACTAAAAAGAAAGGATTGATATCGGATACTACATGTCTAGGACTCGGCAAAAATAATTGGCAAAGTACCTATGATTTGAATTGAAGCTGAAGAACCAGAGATGACAGCAGTACGAGCCTCAGCAGATATAACTCGAAAATCTGACGCTACTCTAAAGGACTTGGCCGACTCTTTCCTTCATCGGATAGCAGCTCGGGAACAAATTCTCCCATATACGGATGTAGTGAGATGGGCAATTGAGGAAATACCAATCACAGATAGAACCATCAGCACCAGAGATGGGAGAATCTTCAGTTCATTTCAATCTAATGATTTGAGGCAATTGTATCATTTGCCTGTGCCAGAGAAGAAGTACAACATGACATTTATTGAGAAATTCCGAGATGAGAACGAAACTGAATATAAACCCATTCGGGAATGGAGGAAAAATCCGGCAAAACACAAGCATGAATCTTTGGGTAAGTACTCGGTTGATTCTCTATGCTCTCCTTATTGCTATGCTGGGATAATGATGTGTAGGTTGTGGGGGTTGCATGATTCCGCTAATTTTACTACAGAAATGGTTGCATGTAATGGTGAAATAATGGATTGGGCAACTATACTGTCTGATAAGCTAGCAACCATAGTTCTTGATTTTAGAACCAAATCCCGTGTCACTGAAAGGCTTATTCCCCCATTCTACTACAATGCTTATATACTAGACATCCTGTGTTTTAAGTCTAAATTTCCTGTGCTCGGATGGAGGAGGACTTCGCAAGACCCCACGCCCATTCACATATACCATCAGAAGTTGTGGAAAACTTACTACAAGCACCATTTATACCAAATCTGCAACTGCTTTATGTTACCCATTCATCATTCTATCTTTAATAAACCTTCCCCTAAGATTTCCTACCAAGCAGGGATTGCTTTGACATCAATAGGAAGTTGGTTCAGAGAGGAAAAGTTTACTTATATAAGAATTTTCGACAATCAAGCCAAACCTCACGTTCTTACTTTGTACATACCTGATAAACTGCTGGCTAGGGAGATAGCCTATCAGATTATCTCTGGAGGAGTTACACAAAATCTAAAGAAAAATAAGAAGCACGTTTGGCCCTCTTTTCCCCTGAGATGTGGTATCTACACTTTACATGATTTCAAACATGCAGAGAAAGAATCTGAAAAAATAAAGTCATTAACTCTAGCAACTCTCCCTAGTAGGCGATTTGATCCACGCAAAATTGCCTATAATGCACTTGAACAGGCCAAATTGACCAAGTTTGAACATAAAGAAGATAAGTTTGATGACCTGTTCTCATCAGCCGAGTCAATGTTCCAAGTTAAATCGTTGGCTATAATCGAATACAAAGATGACAGATTAGTTGAGTTCAAGAGACTTAGAGAACAAAGGTTGCAAACTCTGCCTCTAGATATGTTAGCGACAACCCGAACAACAGAATCAAGCGAGCCTGAACACTGACTTATTAAGGAACCTCCTATTACATCAAAGGAATAGGAAGAAGTGCATATGAAAAGACAAGAGGAAACCTAGATGAAAGAGCAGGAACAGAGCAGAATAAATGTGAATGTAAATACTCAAATTGACCCAGAATTTCTCTAGGAATGGCACCAATTCAATTCAATTATCGGCAATCTTGAGTGCTCTAAAGATGACGAGACATCAAAAGAAGCTAATACACAGGAGACAACTTCAAAACAGGTTCCAGGTGAAACCAACGTCCTACCTAGGTTGAAAGAAGTAGAGATAATCCCAAAGGATCCTTCCGATCAGGTTATTTTGCAAATAGAAGAAATTCCTCCCTTAGATGTCTTCTACAACCCAAGACACAAAGCTGTGGTAAAACGACAAAGGAAGAGGAGAAGGACTGATCAACCTTCCCTATTCCTAGAACAAACAGTGACGGGAAATGCTCTTTGGAAAGAGGAATTTTACCCCTCTGATGATCTAACAAAACTATCACAATATGTTGGAGCCTATTTGGCAGCAACAATAGACAAGGCATTAGAGATAAGCATTTTATTGAAAACAAAAGACCAGGAGATATTTTCACTGCAAGTGCAACTATCAGAAGCATAGCAAAAGGTGGAGCAGGCAGAATGACAATTGGTAATACAACAGCAAATGAATAATCAATTGACTAAACAATTGAAGGAAGAGAAACATAGGATTGATGACAGCGCAGTTCAAAAGCAGAAAGAGCTATCTGAGGCATTGGCAAAACTACAAGCAGTGAATAAACAAATGCTGAAGTCAAAAGATGAGCAGATTGCTCAACTATCAGCCCAACTAGAGAGAACAAAGAAATTTCCACAGATAGATGAATTTAGAGTAGAGGCATTACAGATAAACAGGGCATTGATAACTCAGATAAAGATTTTATGTCAACAAATCGCCCAGGCAGAACCATTATGCGATTTAACGACATCAATAAGTGAGAAATCGGAAAAAGCTAGAATAGACTTGGATCAAGCCGAAGAAACATTAACCAATTTTCTTGAATGGAAAGATACCGATCAGGGACAGGCGGCTAATTTGCCAAAGATTTTAGAATCACATAAAGAGATATTATTTACAGAATGGCAGTCCCAGTTAATGAAAGCAGAGAGAGCAATTTCAAGATGCAAATCAACCACTAGTAATTTGGTTGAATTGGTTAATAATACTCTTTCCTTGTCTAACATGATCTCTCAATGTACTCCAGGTAAATTGACAATAGCTAATACATTGGAGTAGTCATGTTATCCGGAACTAGAGAAAAATGGAAGATTAATCGCAAGAATTAACAGTTTGACATGGGACACCTATTGGTTCTTTTTAGTCAAACCACACAGCCAGAGAGCCACCCTCAAATGCCTTACAGATGCAGTTAGGTATATTATTCCCGATATTCAGGATGCCACCTATGCCACCCAACTTAATTCTCGCCTCAACAGACCACCCGAAGTGGAGCCAATGCTTGCGATATGTCAGCTCAGGTTTAAAGGCAAATAGCCTGAATGATGATTCATGCCACCGACTGCCAGATTGTTGTGAAGGAGATATTCAAAATCAATTGATACCAATTAAGTAGGATTTCAGTTTCATAGGTAGTTAGCTTAGTTTAGTATTTATAGACCCTTTCATGCATTTAGAAAGGGTCGTAAAGTTATGTATATGACTTAAAACCTGAAGTTGCACTATTGTAGTTCAGGGATATTCTTTTATAAAACTAGACCAATCATTCTGATTTTGACAAAGAAGCTTTTATGCGAATGTGCACTACTATCTTTGTTTGAAAGTATTTCTGCGTTGGAAGAAGAATTTCAAATAGCGATTGATCTTGGGAGTGACAAGCAGCTCATATGGTACTATTATCTATGCCTTAACTCATTCTTTTTATATGAATTGTCATTTGATCGCTCTTGCTATTATTGGATATATATATATGTGTGTGTGTGTTTTAACAGCATTCTTTATTCCTTCCACTATTGGATGTTTACAGTGTGCTTTTCTTCTAATCATGTATGTATCGATGATATAAATGATAAGTGTAGCAATATTGTTTTAACCACGTTGTTTAACTATTTAAATAAAGTAATCTTTGAATGAATAAATATCTATGTTTATTTGATAGAGTCATCTATATCCCTGTCAATAGACAAAGATCATCAAACGCTACATTTCCAAAGAATAATAGTTCCCACGATTAAAAATAGTTCTTTTAATTTTGTTGATAGATTAAGTTATTCGCCTATCATTAGATTAGATAACCAAATTGCTCATCCACCCCTTTTATTCATTATTGGGAAACTGGTCCCATTATATCCAGTCGGAGCCACCATCCCAAATGGAAAAGGAGCTGTATTAAGGTCCGGACCGGGTGGTTATCCCCCAATGTTGATACAATGATTTTCGGGGCATCAACACATTGAGCACCGAATGAACCTGGGGTTCAGAGAATTGGAACTCAATTTCATTATCTTTCTATAGTCATAAAACTTATGCAATTGTTCGTACAATAGCAAGGAGAGAAAAGTAAATTTTTGAGAACATCTGAAGGTTTTGGATGTCCTCATGAACCAAAAGGAATGTAGGGCATGGTTAATCGTTGGTTAGATGCTTGCATCGATTTGGATGGGGTTATTTTAGCAGATCGAGTCACTGGACTTCCAATTCCATTGTGCCGCTAGTGATTAATGGCTCGGATTGCAGTTGGCTCTGATATTTCGGACAGGCACATTGTTCTATGCAGATGAGGAAAACGAGATCTAGAGAGTTTCAGTGCAATCTTTGGCTAGTGGAAAGAGGTTTGTTATTTTCGGCATTCGGGGGGGCGTTTACTGCTGTATGCAAATTTTGTTTTTGGATAGCTTGCGGTGGTACAACTGAAAATGATAAGTTAATTTCTTGAAAAACTCTTTGTTTATGTGCATAGAAAGATACGATTAACAAAGTCTATGTTCCTTAAAGAAAATTCTTTATTTAGACGCACAAAGTATAGTTTGGTTATGATTGCCAGGTAATGCAATTTTCCATGTGATAAAATATTGTAGGAATGTAAGTTCTCTTACGAATAATTGTTGCTTGAGTACATACCATAGTAAAAACTAAGTAGTTGTGTGATTGCGTGAGAGTATTAAAAGCTAAGTAGCTTCATTAATCTTTGAAAAAATTGCACAAGTTTCTTGCTAAATAGCCAAAACATCTTCTTGAGAAAAGATGGTGATGCATATAAACTTCTTGAGGACGTAGTATGAAAAATGGCCAAGTTTTCTTTGAATAAAATATGTGGTGTGCTTTTAGGACATATATAAACATTACCAAATTTCTTGAAGAAAAGTATGTTCTATATATACATAAATAATGGTCATTAAGATAGTTTCCTTTTAGGAAAAGTGTGCATACTTCATGTATGAAAATAAAGGCTTTTATGAGAGATCTCTTGAAACAAAAATAGAGATTCTTTCCTTAAAAGACACATATGAATTGTGTTCATACAAGAACAAGAATCCATACTTATTTCATGAAAAGATTATGTGCTTTGAAATAAAAGTAATTGTGTTAGGAAAAACACATGTTGCATGCACATAAGGGTAGCTATTGTGACATTGGGAATATGTTTTGGTGTGAACGTAGAGAAAGTATTATGTTGAATTTCTTGTAAATAATGATAATCGATGTTAACATTCTTGGAAATATTAAACTCTTGAAAAGATTATCCTTCTAGATGAGTTGGATCGAATTCTTGATTTTGGTGCATAAAAGGTTAAGTTAACCTTGTTATTGTTTCTTGATTCTTTAAGCGTAAAGATGGGTATCTATAATGATTTCTTGAAAGGAAAAGCATGAGAAACATACTTATAGGAAGATAGAGAAATATGGTTATGATGACTTCTTTTAAGAAAGAAGTAAGTAATTGTTTACATGAAATGATGGTAGATTTCTAGAGAAGGTAATATGCGTTGCATATATTAAAGAAGGACTATTAAGATAAGCTATTGGATACTCAAGGAATAGTCATTGTGTTATGGAGATGTGTTCTGTGTATGTTAAAGAAACTATGATAATTTCTTGGAAAATAACTATGTGGAAGGAATGCATATGCAAAGGCGTGGGAAGAATAGTTTATTACCTGGATGTAAACATAACTAATGTGTTGTATGTTTTAAAGGGAAACATGGACTTGTAAACTAATGTGTTATATGTTTTAAAGGGAAACATGGACTTGTAAAACTAATGTGTTATATGTTTTAAAGGGAGACATGGACTTGTAAAACTAATGATTAGTTCTCTTAAAGAGAAATATGCATTAGTGTGAATAAGCATTGTGATAAGTAGAACAAGAATTTACTTGAATATATGTACTAGTTAATTAGTATGTTATGCTTGCTCATGCAGATGAGTAGACGTTAAAAGATCTCTTTTAGAGGTTGATTATTGATTCATCAATATGATATCTAATCTTGTTGCTAAAGCTTGTTGACGATAGCGTTGATAGGAAATGATGGCAGTTGGTGCCATAGAAAAGTGATTTTTAACATTGTGGTTGGAAAGGATTAATGGTCGATGCAGATGAGTTAGAGTTGTAGGATTGTCCATTGCTAAGAACAATCACGCCACAAGGAATGTTGCATGTGGCGGTATGTAAGGAAAGGGTTTCATGAAAAATGTATTGGCTTTTAGCTAGTTATGTAATATCTTAATGATAATTCATTGTAATGATTTCATAACAATGGTTAAGGGATGGACTCCCTTATGAGCCATTGAGTGAGGGGTGAAATCCCTCACGAGCGTTTAATAATAAGATTAGACGTTTGTTGGTTTTCACCCTACAGGGTTTCCAGGGTATATCGATGTTCAATTGTGTGATTGCCTTTTGTGTCGGTTTGATGATGTTGAATCCTTGATGATGATGATTCTTTATTTGATGTGATAATCATAATGTCCAAAGTATGTGATTAATTTGTATGGTAAAGGAAAATCATGACATGGACGCAAGGTTCATGAGACAATTTATGTTATTACACTACCACATTGGTGGTTAATGGTTATGCAATTGGTTATGCAACTTATTATCTTTTACTGCAATTTACTTGATGCGTTAATGAACATTATATCTAATGGTTATTGAGGAATTGAGGAGTTGTGATTTGGATAATTATTTGTGGGTAATTTGTATAAAAAAATTCTAACTCCCTACTTTTACATGCGAGGTTACCGGGGTACATTACACAGATTCAATAATATTTCAAGTCCAAAAATACGTCCATATGAAGTCACACATTAATATGAAGTGACCCTTTTAATTTCCCATTCTAATATTAAATTATATTTTTTTGGTGTTGTAAAATTGACAATATACTTTTTAATTTTAAATATGTATTTCCTAGATGGTTATCAATCCAAAGAATGTAGTTGTAAGTCAATGTAATTCGTAAGTGATATAAAGAACAATGTGCAACATTTACATTTAATGGAGGTTTAAAAAATGCACATAATTTGTTTTCATGGACGTTTAACAGACACCCGTATATTAAGTTTATTTTAAATTTTTACATATGTGATCAGGGTATCTAGGAAGTGTTTATATGGCAATATCACATCTGATCATGTGCTTTTCTTGAATAGTAATTCAACATTTACAACTCCTAATTTAGTTTTATTATTGAAATGAAGATTATTCCATTTATGATGATTAAATATTTTAATTATATATTTCTTGGATTGGGTATTGTTTTCATTCAATGATACAATTTTATAAAAATAAACGAAACAAGAAGATGTTAGCAATTTTGTATTTTTTAATTTGTTTATAGAAAACGACAATTTTATAAAAATAAAACAAATTTTGTTTTTCATAAATATATTTGGGATATTATGAAAATACTAATTAGATTTTATTATAAATTTAATAAATTTATAAACATTTTGTTATAAATTTAATAAATCTATAACCATCGTAATGGAATCTTTTTGGAAGGCTTTTATTGCATCATTATCACATCACAAGAACAACAAGTGGAGTGGAAGGGACCTTTGGAACCGCTGAAGTCCAAACTCTGACAGGCCGGACCCGAACCATTATAGAGAAGAGTGAAAAGGTTATCAGGTCCGTGATTGTTATCGCATCACTAGATCAGAATGGAAGGAGCCTAGCATTGGAGTGTTAGAATCGTCGATAGCGATTTCCGATAGTCCACATACTATCACATCGGGGTTATTGGAGCACTATGTTGTTGCTCTGTTCCATGTGAAATTGCCGAAAGCGATTGCCGATAATTAAATGGAATGGTCGAGATAGTGATTAGATTTTTTGCATTTCTTATGTTTCTTACGATAACTATTATATTAATTATAGATTTCATTTTTGTTTCCATTTATTATTCTATATTTTTCGAATGATCATACAGTAAAGTTTAAGTTTATACATTATGGGTGTAACTAAAAGATAATGAATAAATTTTACTGGTAGGAAATAAGAAAGAAAATTGAAAGAAAGAATATTAATAATTTCTTTTCATATATAAAAAAAATGTTTATAAGAGAATACAATATATTTTATGTGTTTAAATTGGTATAATAATGAATTTGGAGAGATGTGGACATGCATTAAAGAAAAATGGCACCATAACTTTCCGAGCAATTCCTCCAGCTAGTTAGACTACAACATAAACTTGTAAAACCCATAAATGTTTAAAATGTTATCTACCCATTTATCAGAGTTTGTATCTAAAATAAATCATCATCTACTACAACAAACCTTTGCTATGGCAACTCCCATCATCAGCGTCAATCAAATAAGAATTCACATGAACGGAATCACATCCTGTGTTGGAGAAAAAAGCAAAAAAAAATGAAACGTTAACCCATTTGGTCAAAAGAATAATGAAAAAATCCGCTAAAACTAAGCCCTAGTTATCTATTTGTAGTTCCGCATCGATTCGTTCATGGCATCGAGCTGTGCAGGTTGAGTACATGCTGACGATCCGTCCCTGCAACTTAAGAAAGCATTCGAGGGAGGAGGGTGTCAGATGAGGTATTGTTCTTAGCACCACAGTTCACCATAGAACATATCAAGGCCAAGATCATGACATATATGAAACAACCATATTGAAAATCCATGGTTTCCTAGCGAGGAAGGTAGGAATGAATAATGGCAATGGTACACTCTAATAAGGAGAATAGAGATTTATAGCCACACTATGCCTATTGTATTCGATTAGAACCTTAACATTGTAAGCTTTATGAACATGCAACAATTTCTGTTGAGAATGTGAATGGCAACAATTTAAATTTTATCTGGACGTGAGTTGGAAATGTTGCAAAAGATGAGAACTGGAAATAGTTTAAGGTTTACCTAGACGCGAGTTGGAAATGTTACAAAGGTTTACGTGCAGGAGTTGGAAACGTTACAATATAATTGTTTAATTATAAACTACAATTGACATGTGGTTGGAAGTGAGTTGGAAACGTTACAAAAGATGTGAACTGGAAATAGTTTAAGGTTTACCTAGATGCAAGTTGGAAATGTTACAAAGGTTTACATGCAGGGGTTGGAAACATTACAATCTAATTGCCTAATTATAAACTACAATTGACATGTGGTCAGAGTATACGCTTCAGAATATGAAGGGGCATAAGTGTTGTTCCACTTTGATCCATGTCTTTTAGGTTAATATTTTATAATTTTTTTAAATACATTTTTCACTAATCACATATGTGGTTATCAACTAACGGCACAGTAAATTTTTAATCATGTTTTGTAAAAAATTAATTCAAGTATGATCTAAGTATGTGTCCTAGACATGCAAGAAAGTTAATGTAACGAATTTCATTCATTGATTTAGTGACGACTACAAAAATATAATTACATCTTTCGATTCAAGTCATCCAATCAAAAAGATTAATTAAAAAAATGATTAATTAGCTAATTCTGATAAGAGGACGCCTATAGGCGTAAAAATTATGGTTGAGGACCCTTTCTTAAATAAATAGTGTATCGAATAAATAACAAAAGTAATCAATTTTTACAGTTCTGTTGAAATCATGGCATACATTTAAATATTCCATGCTTTCTATATAGTAAATTGTTAAAATTTTTACTTTTCTCATTTAATATGTAGATGTGTGGGTGGAGAAACGAAGCACAATGGATGCCGGAACATTGAGGGTGGAGACACGAAGCACATCGGACGCTGGAATAGTGAATATTGGAGGTGCTAAATGAGTCAAAAGATTTGACCAAAATCATGCACCGTACCAAGTTGTCATCCACGAATTATTTGTTGTACTGAACCGAATTAATGAATTGACTTATTTTTTTGACCAGAGTGGCCGAACTTGGTAACTATGTGTTGAATTACACATTTTAATTCAATTATTGATGTTGTCTATGTTGTCTATCAATTTTTTTGGAGTGGTTAAGTTTATTTGTATTCCCGTGTTAGAATTGCTTGTCACATTTCTAAAACTCTTGCTGCACATTTCACAAAAATTCCCTTACATAAGGCTCGCTTTTCTTTGCATTTTGTAAAACATGTAACAAGTGGTATGCACTTATTCTTCTCCCTTGGCTTTGATGTCTAAGGGAGATTTATTTTCCTGTAAATATTTTCCACATGCAAACCCTAACACTCTCGAGCTTGCGAGCTTCACAAACCCTAAGCCTACTCCTATCCTGCAACCCAATTTGTATTGAATGTTTCAGGTTTACATGTGACAACTAAAAAGGTTTCTAAGAGATGAATATATGTATTGTACTAAATATTGCACTCAAACCCTAATAATTAGGAACCTAAGCTTTTTTCCCTGAATACTATGATGGAATGTGTAGATGCGTTTCGAAATAGTTTATCACGAAGCAAGATTTGGGCACAGAGTGATGAAGGGTGGCCAGTAGGGATTGATTAACAGTCATCCTGAACCTACTGCATGTTGAACCTGCTCCATCATTTCTTCTGGTTGATTTCAGATAGGACACATTTATTCTAGACAGATGAGGAAGATGATGAAATAAGTGAAGACAATGAATGGTGTGGTAGAGAGTATGTGAATAAATTGAATTAGATGAAAAAAAGGGAGATAAATCATCGTGTGCCATTTGCATAGAAGACTTCAATTATGTTGAGCATGATCACAATAAAAATGGAAAACACAAACGTGCTCTTTCACTCAAACTGCATTTGAAAAAGGTTGAACAGAAAACTTTGTTGTCCCATTTTCCAAACATCACTTCCGCTTCCATAATCCCTGATAATCCTATTTATTATGAAGTTTTCGCACACTTATAACGTCATTTCCGCTGTCCAGCCCCTGGTAACCTATTTACTGTCTAATATCATAATAGTTCCTTTTCCGTCTGATATAAATGAAACTTAACATATTATATTATATAAGGGGCAATTTAATATATTATATCGGTGTACTTATTTTTTTCTAAAATCATTTTGAGTTGTTTAAATAAAACCTTATCGAATTTTTGTTTCCAATTTTTGAAATTAAAATTTTTTATGTTTGTGTTTTATATTTTTAAAACTATGGCATAATTTTTTTGATGTTTGATTGAAATTGAATAAGCAATAATGTACATATCTAAGAGTGCTTTTAAGAATATTAAATTGGTTCATATATTTTAAAAATTTAATTCTATAAATTAGATAATTACAATTTTAAAAACATATATATATATATATATATATATAATCAAAATTTTAAAATATGTAATTATATAATAATATCACAATTAAAAAATGTACATTTCAATTTCAATTTTATAATTAATTTTTCAATAATAATAATTTAAAATAAATTATACTTTTCATATGAAAATGAATTTTTTTTTACAATTTAAATAATTTAAAATTTGATGCATACATTAAACATCACACCTCCCATTGTGTAAAATCTTTTCTTTTTTCTTTTTTCTTTTATGTTTTCTTTTCTTTTCTTTTTTTCTTTCTTTCTTTCTCTCTTTTTTTTTTCTTTTCTTTTTCTTCTTTTTCTTTCTTTCTTTTCTTCTTTTCTTTCTTTTTTTTTTTTCCAGTATGGAAAAAAACTAAACTGTATATATTAATATAATCCGCAACAGAAGTCCGATATAGAAAATATATGAAATAGGGAAAATATTTTTCTGCCAACTACAGGAACATGAGAAAACTAATACAAAGATACATGTACATTAGGCTCTAACTAGGAAAACATAATATTCAGTGAAAATGGAGCGAAAGGTACCTGTGCATGTAGCAGCTGATAAATAAAGCAGGGTCTCGATATATAACAGGCCTATGAGATTATATACCAGGCATTGAGAAAGGTTGTACATGATGAGTGACAGATCCCATAGAGATGCACAAGTACCATATACCGCATTGAGAGAATAAGCCCTTCTGTGATAAGTCATCCGCAATCATGTTCTGGGAGTGATTTATATGAGCAATGGAGAACTCCTTTGTAGAAATCCAGAGTGAGGAAATTCTTTGCAACCATCCAGAAAGGTTGGCATTCTTAATGGAATGATTGCCCATCACATGATCTATGATAATTTTAGAGTCTCCATAGATCTGAAAGCTGCCAATATCCAGGAAAGTGTAGAAAGTTAGAATGCCATATAACGCCATTGCTTCAGCGTTATTGTTAGTTCCAGCACCCCCGTTCCAAAAAAAATTGTAGTGCAGGTCCTCCACAATATTTATGTACACTCCACAGCCGCAATTACCTTCTTGAGCAGCACCTTCAAAGAATGCTCTCTGAACAGATAATAGAGGATTTGAAGGCACTTTAGATAAACCATTCCTTTGTTGAGGGATGTAGGGAGAGAGCGAGAGGTATAATGAGATAATTTGGTCAAATATGCACATAAATTCCTCCCTATAATTTTGGAAAATGACCCAGTTCCTCCATTTCCATATGTACCAGAAAACTATAAGAGGGATAGGCCTCCATATCCCTTTCTGCTTACGCCACAAATCTAAAGCATCTTTTATAGAAGTATGAGAGATGAAAGAGAAACCAAAATGTGAGGCCAGTCTCTTCCATAGAGCCTGTGTGAGAGAACAATGGAGAAAAATGTGTGAGTTATATTCTATCTCAGACAGGCAAATGGAGCAAATCGCCATGCCGATTACTCTTTTGAAGGTTGACCTAAGTGAGATGTTTGTTATGAAATACAAGCCATCCGAATAAGATAATTTTGTTTGGGAAACCAGCTTTCCAGAAAGTGAATGGAAAAATGTCGGCACATGAAAATTGCTCCTCAGTGATCGAGAGATATATATCTTTGACAATTACCATATTCTTACCATTTCTCCCCTGCCATACTATACTGTCTTCTGCTTCAGATCTGTAAAAACCACAGAGCCTCATTTTCTAGAATATCCTATTCCATTTGGATGTAGCATGACCATATAGACCCAATTCATTAGCAGATTTCCATATTGGCATAGCACCCTGCCAATGCTTTATAACCTGAGCCCAATAAAAGATGCCTTTCTGATGAACCACTTAAAGAAGTAGTAGAGGAAAATGTGAAACTTCTTCTCCACCAATAAATGGATCGATACCAATAAGGATGTTATTTCCCGATTGTAATTTCCATGTGAGATTTAAAAAAAAAAAAAAACTGTATCTTATGAAAACTCCTCCATATAGCAATCCCTCAATAACTCCAAATGAACTGAGCCTGTACCAGAAAGAAAAGTCTCTGTTCCCCAAGTATTTAAAATTAACTACCTTACTCCATAAATTGTCACCCAAAATAGCTTTGCATAAGGATATGCACAGTAGGGCCATCTCCAAATTTTGAAGATTCATTATAGTCCAACCTCCCATCTTCTTTGGGAGGGTAAGATAAGAGATCTTTGCCAGGGGAAATTTTCTTTTTTCCTTACATCCGCCCCAAATGAAAATCGCCATCATTTTATTTAATTTTTGAATGATATTGGCAGGAATGTAAAATAGGTGAGCCCAGTGGACTCAAAGCTAGGCGAAAACCGATTGCGAAAAAATCATTCTGCCAACCAATGAGAGACATTTACACTCCCATCCTCCCATCCTTTTATAAAATTTGTTGGGGATCCATGACCAATCTGATGAAGTATAACCAATTGGCTTCAAGTGAAAGCCCAAATATTTCATACCCACATAGATAGATTTCGCTTGTATATTGAAGAGTTGAGTGAGGGAATCCATATCTGTCATATTAATCTCTCCATGGTAAAATGATGATTTCCCCTCATTAATGCACAGACCTGTAGCCCTTTGAAAATAAAATAATATCATGTGCAAATAAATGCAGGCCTGTTTGCATATCATGGCAAATATCAGAATATCATCAACGAATAGATTATGAAAAAAATTGCCACCCCTGTTTATAGTGAGAGGACGACAATGAACTTCACTAATAGCTCTTTTAATATGAAGGCTGAACGAGTCCATAACCAAAATGAAAAGGAGGGGCGAGAGGGAGCATCCCTATCGGAGCCCCCTACCAGCGATGAAAAAGGTAGATGGAATACCATTTATAAGAACAACATAATTGACATTCTCCACACAGGCCATAATCCAGTTGGTGCATTGACTATTGAGCCTTATTCTGATCAGGAGGCATCTCAAAAATCCCCAGTCAAGACAGTCATAAGCTTTTTTTAGATTGATTTTGAGGATGGCCGCCTCAATATTCTTGGAGTGAATAGAACGAAAACATTCTTGAGTAATGGCAACCACATCCAAGATATTTCTTCCTACTAAAAACCCATGCTGCTCATTGGACAAAAAATTAGATAGAGTGTTCATGATTCTTCTTGCAATGAGTTTATATATGGTGTTACATAAGGAAATAGGTCTATAATCAGCAAAGATAAGATCTTATGTACACATGATATTTTATAAGCTAAGAACTATGCGATCTTTATGGAGAAAGTTTGATAAATATATTACTATAATCTTCGGAACATAATTGATTCAACTATTGTTCATCATATTTATTAATCTCCATCAAATTTAAAATGTGAAATCCAAATAAAAATCAAATTTAAATCAAAATAAACATCAAATTTAAGATAACCATCGACAGAGTATTTGACAAAATAGATATAATGTTGAATTTCTTCCAACAAAATAGATATAATGTTGAATTTCTAAAAGGGCCTCCATTTTTGTTTGTCGGTGGCAACGGGAATTGTCAATTGAGGCTGGTGGCGAAATAGAACATGCAGAAGGGTTGGATTGGAGAAGCGGACTCGTCATTATCGTCGTCTTTTATTTTTATGATCATCAGGGGAACCGCTTAAGTCACATGGTAGGTCAATCCCTATGTAACAGAGATAGGGACAATTATCAAAAGAAAACCAATTATGAAAATAAAAAATAAGACTTCTATTCAGAGTTCCTAGATTATGCAATACATATTTTAACCTTTAATATATCTTATACAAAAGTTAATGTTTTAACCTTCACAATAATATTTCCAAAGCTTTTACTGCTCAAATTAATAAGTAGGATGCCCATACAAACATTGTCATAAGTATAACTAAGAGTCACAAGATTTTATTTGTAGCAGTTACATTTCAATGTTTAAAACTTTTATTTGACTAAATTATAAAGTTTCAATCTTTTTAATGTAAATGATTAATTTAAAAAATATTATATTGAAAAGTGTTATATGGAATAAAATTATTTAATATTTTTTATATGAAATAATAATATAATTCACTACCATAATAATTTATTAATTTCAATTACAAAATATTAATTAATTTTTAATTCAACTAATTTATCATAATTATGTATAAATTTATCCAACTCTATTAACATAATATGAAATATTTTAAACATGTGACCAATGCATGGCACAATATGATAGCATAGCGTAACATGTATATTGATAAATCTTATAGTTGCATATGTGATGCTCCATAGAATTAAAGTAGTTTTAGGGATTTATAACTTTTAACTCTAGTTTTTATAATAAATTTATGTCTTATAATATCAGAATTTTACCTTTTTTTTATATTTTTTTAATTTAATTTTTATATTTTTAATTTAAGTTTTTATAAATTTTATATTATTAGTATCAAGTTTTATAGTAATATTAAATTTGTTTTAAAATATTATATTAATAATATTATGATTAATAATAATAATATTTAAATTAATCTCTCGATCGGGATGAGAGAGGGTGTTAGAGGCGACAAACTTTGAGGTGACATGGTTAGTACCAAGGTGTTAATAACCGTTGCCTCCCACATGCTCAAGGCAGGGGGTGCAGTGTCCTTAGCCATGAATGCATGGGAAATGGGATGGCAAGGTGGTAGAGGGAGGAATAAGAAAGGGTGGCCGAGATGGGAATGGCATTTGATGTGCTGGGCAGTAGAAATTTGTAGCGGAGAAGGAAGACAGTTCGGAGTGGAAGAAAGGTGGAGGAATATTGTCTGTGGATTAGTGCTGACCTTTTGGTATGTAGTCCGGTCTCACTCCTGTATAATTTATATGCTCTTGTTGGGGTCTTGCGCAATTACATGCACTAGCGGGGGTTCTGCTGAGGGGAGGGGAGAGGCAAGCGGCCATCCCAATGGGGCTTAGCACTGTTAGGGAGAAAAAAGGGAAGGAAAGGGAGGGCCATGGACCAACTTTGCATTTTATTTATATTGCTTTTAAGAGAAAGTGGCCATGACATGGATAATAATGGGTTGAGCCGAGATACAAGCCCCTACCTGTTCGCTCAGACCAGGGGTATTGGGGATAATGGGTATGTCATGTCTCGAGGGCTGAGTGGTGTTGGTCGAGGTAAGAAAGAGCTGCAAGAAGGTGGTTGGGACGTTAGCAATGTCAGCAATTCGTTGAGAAAACCTTAGAATTTTCATATGTGTTAACACCCAGGTTGTCCTCTTTGACTCCCAAGAGGATACGGCCGGGGTAACCACTAACCAACTTTGGGCTGCAGCTTCTAGCCCAGCTGCAGTCAGAGAGGGCTCTCTCTATGTGGTATGGTCACTGCTTGCAGTGAAGGTTTTAGGCTAGGTAGGATATGTGTTTTTGGTTATTGGAATGTCTGGTTGGAGAGGATGCTTTTGATATCTCTTAGGCTCTGTGTTCAGGAAAACTAGTCCATTGGGCAATGGGGTCTTTGAGTGCTGTTCCCTTGATATCTTGACTGAAATGCAGATGTGTTTGCAGGGCCTATAGGTATACTGTAAAACAACGTGTAAGGACTGAGTGTGAAACAATGAACAGCTAATCAAAGAGCATTTAAGAATTCTTTACTTGAGCTGACTGGTGTGAAAGAAACGAGGTGATATAGTATTAAAGGTGGCACTTAAGAATCAGTCTTTAAATACTATAGCTGAAGAAACATAAAGAATGACTAAGATTGAGCTCAGGGTATTTCAGATATTAAATCCTGCAACTATTCTTCTTCTTAGCCATTTAGTTTTGAGCACATGAATAACAGTGAAAAACACAACGGAAAAGTGACAAACATACATGTAACAGAGGGCAAATAGAAAACTTATTGTTCCACGGGATACACCGGAATCCTGTAAACGCAAACCATACACCAGCAAGCCATCATGAAAGACAATATTTGGAGAAATCCCATCACCATTTGTATTAGCAGTCTGACCATTTACACCATAAGAGTATCAGAAGAGATAATGAGGTTCTTCTTACATCCAGCGTCCAACCCCTCTAAACAAAATGCGAGGGGGAATATATAGAAGTTCCCTATACAAAAATCCCTCAGGAATTAGGTCATCTGAGAGGAAAAAAACCCTTACAATGGTACAGAGAAAGTAGGTGAAAATTTATTACAAGTGTACAAGTTTCTTTAAAGAAATTAACTCCTGACAAGATAACTTGTTGACCTTCAGACACTACGGGGTTAACTTGCGCAGTTTTTCATTAAATATGGTGCTGAAGAAACTTACTCTGTCATTTCTGATTTTCTGATATCTTTTCTTGCTCCTGTTGCCTGTACCTGCTGATGTTGATGCTGATGCTGATGCTGTGTACCTGTGCTGAGTGGCTCAGCGTCTTCATGCCTGTTTGTGCTGACTTCAGCCACCTGTAGGCTCAAATGGAAGATATGCGCAATAGTTTTCTTCTTTAGCTTTGGATTCAAAATTTAGCGCATTACCAGTTCCTGCCACGTTTCTGGATGGGGAAGCTGGTGCTTTTCAAAATTGCCTTCAATGGTCTCATCGAGCCTCTGTGATTGTAAAATCTGGAGGCTTGTCGAACAGATGCTGCCACTTATTTAATGAAAAAGTTATCTATTTTATCAAAAAGGCCCTCGTCCTGTTAATGGGCCTGCTGTAGATGATCCTGGAGCCTCAGCAATCTGCATGGCATGAAACAGCACTTAATCTCTTAACGTTTACTCTCATAAGAGAGGAACCTTCCTGCCTCTTCCAAACTGGGGGAGCCCTTTGTCCTGTAGGGCTGTAAACCTGTTCTGGAACTTGGCTATGTCTGCCTGCATGTCATGCACCCTCCTGTCCAGAGTCTGAATCAAATTTCTCATTGTTGTGGTCCTCTTATCATGGAGATAGTTTCAGTCCTGTTATCGATTCCCATTTGGGACCAGCTGAGAATATTCCTATGATTCAAAATTTTTATCATCCTAGGGGCAATATCTGCCATATTGCCCAGCTCATTTCTTGCTCTGTAAAGCTCCTTCTTTGCCTTGCCTATGAGCCCTATCTGCTCATAAATGGCCATAATGAACTCCCACTAATCAGTGACCTCTTGCCCGATGGCAGTCCATATCATCTGTTGTGTTTTTCCAATCACTTCCTCAAAATTGAGCTTTTTCTCTAGCTCTGCAATGGTCTTCCTCAAGGCCTTTACCTCCCTTTCCCTTTCTGCCACAGTCATCTTTGATTTGTCATAGCTGGCTTCTAGTTTGGCCAGCTTCTCCTTGGTGACATTTATCTCTGAGACCTGGCCCTCCAGCTCCTTGACCTCTTTCATCAGCTTTTCCATGCTCAAGCTGGATCCTTCTGGTGCTGCGGCCCCTGTTGTTGTTTCAGCTGCTGATGTGGCAGTAGTAGGTGCTGCAGTAGTGGCAGGGGGTGCTGCTGTTTGAATTGTAGGGGGAACTTGGAC
>APFE030262625.1:57664-73470 GCA_000404065.3 Pinus taeda | reverse complement strand
GATCTGCCAAGATTAAACAGTTTGGACAGATTACACTCTCTATTCTACAACAAGTAAATTGAAAACATGGCATGATCCAGATTAGACTGTTGGACCATCCAGCAAAATTAAGTTCATGTCAAAACTAAGACAGGCATTAGTCCTTTTGAGGAAATATGTGATCTTTGCATCATCAAAGCAGAGCATATTTGGACTTTTGATCTCCAATCATGAAATATGAAACCTATTGGTATAGGTATCTAACAATATGCATGGTACTAAGGGCAAGCACAACCTTGGCAGGAAACTGCTCACTGAGGTAGTGGCATGTGGGTATGGCAACAATTGAAAGCTAGGCTCCACATGGGCCTGAAGGCCTGGATCCAGTTGCAGGGGGAAGACAAGAAACTGCACCATGACAAGGGGGAGGGGCATGGTGAAGTGCTTAGGGAGTCGTGCTTGAAACCAAATTCCCTTGGCCACTTGTGGGCACACAGATACCTTAACCCATCATAGGCCAAGCAGGGCAAAGAAGCAAGACATGAGCAGTCACATTAGGATGATACGAATGGAATGATGAACCTAACGATGTTTGACTCTCTATAGGGCATCAAGGAATAGGGCATGGTCATGAGAGTAGCGGTCTGGTCCCCCAGGCAGCCAAGATACTGAGCATGACGGAAGGCCGAAGGGGCTGCAAGCTTGTTGAGCACCTCATAGCAGAGGCAGCCACGACTTATAGGGATGAAATAGATGAAGGTATTCGTAAGTTGATTGATGACTGGGAAGATGAGATAAAATAGTAAAGGGAATCAGACGAGGAGATAGAAGACTGGAGGATGATGGTTCCTAACCCAGGGAATACACGAGGTAGAATTACACAATTCAAACATACCATGTACTTGTAATTTTTTATGAAAAGTCTACTTGGCAAAGAAATGGAACAAATTTCTATGGGGATGGAAATCACATTATAGGGCCTACCTAGTTATAAAAAAGACATGGAGAAAATCCTATTTCAGTTGCACTGATGTAGGAGCATTCAACCCAAGAGAAAATCATTGTAATTAAGTAGATATAAGTAGGTAATGTGTTTTAGGGAAGTTAATTTCCTAAGCCTCAAGTTAATGTAATATTCAGTCTTTTAAGTGATTTAGTTAGATAATGTGAGATGTTTGTAAATGCTCTTGAATAAATGAGAACGTGAGTGGGAAATAATGACTAAAGAGTCTAAAGTCAATTGGGACTCTTTAAGCACTTCTATGATTTGAGGAACTAGGGAGAGCTCTTAGGAATTAAATGGAGATTAGAAGTTGACATAGAGGATAGGGGATTTAGGAGTCAGTTCAATAGATTTAGGAGTCGAACCAGGATTAGTTCAATGAACCTTTTTGCTATAAATGTAAGCTTACGGGTAGAGAAAAGAAGAGGCCACTGATAGTTGAAGATCAGGCTTGTGCAAGAAACAAAGTCTCGGATGTAATCAATTGTTTATATATACATATAGAGGTTTATTCCTAATTGTGTCAATGTGTGTGAAATGAGTATTTCCTGAATGAATTACTTATGAGTTCATGGGTTCTGTAACAGGGTTGCAGGTAGAATTATGAAGGACACACAGAGGAGCAACATGATTCAAAGGAATCATAAAGGCATCTTTGAATCCAGTGGAAGATCAGAGTGAAGCTCTGGAGAAGTTGCGAATTGAGAATTCACATAGGAGTTCAGCTCAGAGGAAGTTGAGCAGTGAAAGTAGAAGGTGGAGTTCTGCAGAAATACGCAGAGGAGAGGAACACTTCAGATGAATCGTAATGGATCACTGAATCCATTCGAAGGATCCAAGAAGACAGTGATCAAAGGAGCATGTGAAGTTAAGCCAGGAGGAAGAGTGCGTAGTGAAATAACATAAGGATGGGAACCTTTGAATAAGAGAAAAACCATAGAAGAATTGAATAAACAATGTAAAAAACGAAGTAAAAAGGGGAAAATGGAGAAGTGAAGTATGGTTACACAGTAGCCGTTGGATCTTTAAGACCAATGGCTAGGATTAAGTCGCATTCGTGAAACACTATCACATTGCAACGCTTCAGTGGAGATGAATTGACTTATTGAACTGCCGAACTCCGATATTGTGATAGAACTGGATCCAAATTTTTATGAAGGCAAACTTATAATCCTATCACTTCTATGAGCCTGGTCGTATCAGAGGCTTTATTTGTTAAAGCATCCGACCTTGAAATCCTCCAACTTGCGATCTAGCAATGAAGCAATGCGTCGATAGTCGATAATCCACGATCAGAGATCGGAGGTGTCGGAGAATGGAATGATCGGTGGAGCGCTGTAGGAAGGTCTGAAGGAGCGGACCAGACAGAGTTATAGTCACGAGTGTAATGATTTTGAGTTTCGGCCTATATGTTTCGGCAGGGTTTCTCATTGATTCCTATGTATTTTGATATTTTATTGTCCTGGGGGTTTATAAAGGAAAAGTGGAAGATTAATGTTCCCGATAGCTAAGTGGCCTCGATGTTAAGGCTTAACCACATATTTATAAGCTTCTGATAAACTTGAATATTGGAGGGAGGCGGAAGGTGTGATGAGGCATGTATGTGTTATGACCCGCAGAGGAGCCGATATCTAATTGTGATAAAGGTGGGACCTCGGTAAGTGTGTAGAGGCCATATAAAGGCAAAAAAAGAACATGTTTAACAGTATATTTCCTTTGGAAATGAATTATAAAGGATTAAGCACCAATAGGAGGATTTCATGTGTAAGTCCACTTATAAATGGAGTTTAAATATATATGTGGCCTAAGGGTTAACAAAGGTTAATGAGGGTTTAAGTGGGGTGATTAATTTCAGATAGAAAGGAAAAGGTGGTTTAATTTTTGGACTTTGTTAAGTCTATGAATCATTATGCATAAGACTAAAAGAGGGCCATAATGATTTGTGGTTGATGATTTGACTCCTTTGAGAGTTAAATACCTGGGACTAGTGAGTGGATGCATTTAAATGCATACTGCGGGTGTAAGCGGGGGTGACCCTGCCATCATTAGTGGTGTCAGAGTAGAATTGTAATCAGAGTGGGGAAGGATTTCCTATGAAAAGGAGTTTGCACAGTGAAGAATGTAAGGTGCATAATTTAATTGATGAATGATAGAGGCTACAATAGGAGATTGTAGGCAAACTTTTGGAGTTCTTAGGAGATCGTAGCAGTTCCAGCAGAGGCTTGGAGTAGACAGGAATAGAGGATTCCTTGAAGAAAAGTGAGAGCAAGATTTCTTACTACAAGTTTTGAAGGAAAGAGGACTTGGAGACCAAACATAGGACAATCCATTCAAGGTATAGAAGAATGGGAGAATAAGGTCGTACATAGATCTTGGAGGTAATATAGTGTGTTTTGTTTCAAATTGAAATCAAAGATTATGGTTGTAGATGAAACATCTCAACAAAGGACAACAAGAGAAGTTGTGTGAGGAGAACCAGATGTGTTCTTGACGGCAGAGTAAGGAAAACACTATGAAGAAGAACTGGCAGTGAACCTGAAAAAGCCAACAAGATATTAGAGAGAGATGACCATTGAAGTGTTCTGAAGAGAGAGTGAGAGTCAAGAAGCCTAGAAGGAGAAAAGGTGTTGCTCAAAAGGATGTTCCAAATAGAGGACCCGTGCTTATGAAAAGACTGAGTGAGGAGAGCTTAGTGAGATAAGATTACATCAAGGAGGACTAGGTGTTGCAGAGGCTTGTTGCAAATGGGTGAGGAGATCATGAAGGAAGAGGACAAGAAGATGACTACTAATAGTCATAACAAAAGTTTAGAGAGAAGCCACAATAGAAGAAAGATGAAGAAAGAGGATGCCAAGGCAAATGGCAAGAGGATGAGCCAAGAGGAAATTGAAAAAGAGATTGTCAAGTTAAAAGAACAATTTGATGCATTAAGGAGAATACTTGAGGAAAGACAGAGACTAGGTTGGGTCATGAGGAAGAGGCCTGTGGAGTGGCATAAGTTGCAGAGAAGGCTACAACAAAGGCAAGTAAGGTGGTTGATGGAAAAACTCAAGGAAGTTGAGTTAGAAATGGAAGAGTCCTTTTGTGAACCAGAACAGGGAGAAATTCTGGGAGAAAGTGAAGATGAAGACTTGAAGATTGAAACTTCAGGTGAGGCAAAATGATCACATGCTTTTAAATCTGACGATTTGTGTATGCTTGCTGGTGAAACATGTAAAGAAGGACAATTTTATGATATTTTCATAAAGAAGAAAAAAGACAAGTAGAATCTAAATTATGTTCTGGAAGAAGATGAGATAGATAGGTATCATATACAGTTGGGGAAAGATATCAAGCAACAAGTGAAGGGCTTGAAGAGGTTGAAGAGGAGACCACCCAAGAATATATGAGTCATAAAGAGAACTTGGAACAACAAGGAGATATGATGGTTGAAGCATCCAGTGAGACCACAGGGTCTTATGTTTTTAAAACTGATAGTTTGTGTATGATAAGAGGTATTACAGGAGAAAAGCAACATTTTGAAGATATATTCAAAGTAGATGAAGATTTAGAAGTAAAAGGTGACAAAGAAATCTTCTTAGAAGAAGAAGAATTTGACTGCATACAGAAGAAAAAGTCTATGGATGAGTCTAAACAAGATGTCACAGAGATGAGGAATTAGGATCTTATTCCGATGAAGAATGAAAGAATACTATCTCAGAAAGGTAATAAAATGTGTTTGATTAATGTTATTGATGAAAAAAAAAAAGGAGAATGTTAATGTAGATGATGAGACAAGAATAACTCTGGGAGAAGAGTTACAAAGGGACAGAAAGGCAAAATGTACTAAAGAAAATGAGACTATGTTAGCTGAAAACTTGGTAAAGGATCATCAATTCACCATGATGATAGGCACAGTGGAAATAGCCATGGAAATTGTTGAGATAGTTAGTAAACAGGAAGGACATCTACTGAAAGATGTTAAGAAGTAAGAAGTCTATGCAAAAGACTTAGCAAAGGAAAGAATGGAATCTGATGATTTATCAATAACAAAGGAAGGTATGGATAATTGTGTAAAATTTCCAAAATCTACTCCAATTGAAATTATTGAGTCATATAGAAAATTAGATTTTGAAAGAAGGGAGTTGGAAAAACAGAGAATAGATGTATAAGAGAGATTGCTAAAAAAGGGAAACAAAAACATTGTCATGAATGACAATCATAAGAAAAAGGAGATGGATATGAAAGTTCAACAAATTGACACTACAAAAGAAGGAGTTCACTACAGTGGACAGGAATGGGAAGACATCATTAGAGTATATGATGTGGAAGAGAAACTAGTTGACAATCTCATGAATTCTTTTGAGAATTCAAAATAGCATATTGATGTGATGACAGAGGAGAAAGAAACAGAGCAACAAACTGAATTGTTGCCAAAGGAAAATAAGGCATTGAAGCCTTATGTTTTTTATTTTAACAAGTGTTTTTTGAGTGCAATTTTTGTTCCATATGCTCGAGGAAATTTGGCACAGATGAGCAACCAAATAAAGATAAAAGAGGAAGATTCCATGGAAGAATTTAATCCATTGAATAGAAAAGTTCAATTGCTAGAGAGAATGCTGGAAAATCAGAATTCAATACATAAATTAGATGTTGCAAAGGGAGATATCCTTAAAGATTTTAGGAAGTTTGGGTGGAGGCAACATTTACAATGATAGCCAGAGCAAGGGCAATGTCTACAATGATAGCCAGAGCAAGGGAAATGTCTACAGTGGTAGCAAGAGCAAAAGTAGAGGAAAATAAATAGCAATTTGAAGAGTTAATGGAAAACAAGAACAACTTGAAGTAGAGACAAAGATACAATAGTAAGTGGCAAAGTATGGACCAGTCCAAGGATGTACTAATGAGAGAGATTGAATAGTTATGACAGTTAATGATGAAGCAATCCATATGGAGGAAAATGATAGCAACAAGAAGGATGATAAATCAGAACTTGAACCTGATTGACGAGGAGAAGACGATGCAGAAAAATGCAGTAGACATATAGCAACAGCAAAGGTACAAGGCTTTTGGGCAATTACAAAACAAAGTATGGAATCCAAGAAGACAAATATCAGAAGGCACATGATCAGGAGATCATGAATATTTTCCAATTTGGGAGTTTGATCTAGGGGCATTCAACCCAAGAGAAAATCATTGTAATTAAGTAAACATAGGGGTTAATGTGTTTTAGAGAAATTAGTTTCTAAAGTCTCAAGTTAATGAAATATTTAGTATTTTAAGTGATTTAATTAGATAAAGTGAGATGTTTGTAAATTCTCTCGAATAAATGAGAACATGAGTGGGCAATAATGACCAAAGAGTCTAAAGTCAATTAGGACTCTTTAGGCAGTTCCATCATTCGAGGAACTCAGGAGACCTCTTAGGAATTAAATGGAGTTTAGAAGTGGACGTAGAGGATAGGGGATTTAGGGGATTTCTGGTATAAACGTAAGCCTACGGGAAGAGAAAAGAAGAGGCCACAGATAGTTGAAGATCAAGCATGTACGAGACGCAGAGTCTCAGATTAAATCATTTTTTTATATATACATACAGAGGTTTATTCCTGACTGTGTCAATGTTTGTGAAATGAGTATTTCTTGAGTGAATTACTTGTGAATTGGTAGGTTCTGTAACAAGGTTGCAGGCAGAATTTTGAAGGATGTGTAGAGGAGTAGAGTGATTCAGAGGAACCATAAAGGGATCTTAGAATCTAGTGGAAGATCATAGTGAAGCTCTGGAGAAGTTGCAAAGAGAGAATTCAAAGAGGAGTTCAGCTCAGAGGAAGTTAAGCAGTGGAAGCAGAAGGCGGAGTTCTACAGAATTATGTAGAGGAGAGGAACGATTCCGAGGAATCGTACTGGATTATTGATTCCATTAGAAGGATCCAAGAAGATAGTGATCAAAGGAGCATGTGAAGTTAAGCTAGGAGGAAGAGTGAGCAGGGAAATAGTAGAAGGATGGGAACGTTTGAAGAAGAGTAAAAGCACAGAAGAATTGAAGAAACAACGTAAAAAACAAGTAAAAATGAGCAAATGGAGAAGCGAAGTATGGTTGCACAGCAACTGTTAGATCGTTAAGATCAACATCCAGGATTAAGTTGCATCGGTGAAACACTATCGCATTGCAAAGCTTCAGTGGAGAGGAACCAGCTTATTGAACTATCGAAATCCAATATTGCGATAGAACCGTATCCAAATTTTTATGAAGTCGGATTTATAATTGTATTAGTTCCATGAGCCTGATCACATCATACCTTGAAATCCTCTAACTTGCGATCTTGCGATGAAGCGATGTGACGATAGATGATAATCAGTGATTAGAGATTAGAGGTGTCGAAGAATAGAATGATTAGCAAAGTTCTATGGGAAGGTCTGAAGGAGAGTACCTGACAGAGTTATAGTCATGAGTGTAATGGTTTTGAGTTCCGACCTATGTGTTCTGGTGGGGCTTCCCGTTCATTCCTGTGTATTTCGATTTTTTATTGTCCTGGGGGTTTATAAAGGAAAAGAAGAAGATTAATTCTCCTGATAGTTATGTGGCCCTGATGATGAGGCTTAACCATATATTTATAAGCTTCTGATAGACTTGTATATCAGAGGTGGAAGGGGTGATGAGGCGTGTATGCATTATAACCTACGGAGGAGTCGATATCCGATTGTGATAAAGGAAGGACCTCGATAAGTGTGCAAAGGTCGTATAAAGGAAAAAAAAAGATATGTTTATGGGTATATTTCCTTTGTAAACAAATTGTAAAGGATTAAGCGTTGATGGGAGGATTTCATGTGTAAGTCCACTTATAAATGGAGTTTAAATATATATGTGGCTTAAGGGTTAACAAAGGTTAATGAGGGTTTAAGTGGGGTGATTAAATTCCAATAGAAAGGAAATGACGAGTTAATGTTTGGACTTTGTTAAGTCTATGAATCATTTTGCATAAGACTAAAAGAGGGCCTTAACCATTTGTGGTTGATGATTTGACTCCTTTGAGAGTTAAATACTTGGGACTAATGAGTGGATGCATTTAAATGCGTACTGTGGGTGTAAGCAGGGGTTACCCTATCGTCATTAGTGGTACCTGAGCAAAATTGTAATCAGAGCGGGGAAAGATTTCCTATGAAAAGGAGTTTGTACATAGAAGAAGGTAATGTGCATAAGTTAATTGATGAATGATAGAGGCTACAATAGAAGATTGTAGGGGAACTTTTGGAGTTCTTGGGAGATTGTAGCAGTTCCAACAAAGGCTTGGAGTAGATAGGAACAAAGGATTCCTTGAAGAAAAGTGGGAGCAAGATTGCTTAGTACAAGTTCTAAAGGAAAGAGGACTTGGAGACCAAACTAAGGATAATCCATTCAAGGTGCAGAAGAATGGGATAATAAGATCATACATAGATATTGGAGGTAAGATAGTGTGTTTTGTTTCAAATTGAAATCGAAGATTACGATTGCAGATGAAACATCTCAGTAAAGGAAAATAAGAGAAGTTGTGTGAGGAGAACCAGATGCATTCTTGAAGGCAGAGTAAGGAAAGCACTCTGAAGAAGAAATGGCAGTGAACCTGAAAAATCCAACAAGAAATTGGACACATAGGATAGTTGAAGTGTTCTCAAGAGAAAGTGAAAGTGCAGAAGCCTAGAAGGAGCAAAGGTGTTGCTAAAAAGGAGGTTCTAGATAGAGGACCCGTGCTTACCAAAAGACTAAGTGAGGAGAGCTTAGTGAGGTAATATTGCAGTGAGGAGGACTAGCTGTTGTAGAGGCTTGTTGCAGATGAATGAGGAGCTCATGAAGGAAGAGGAGAAGAAGATGACTACTGATAGTCATAGCAGAGGTTCAGAGAGAAGCCACAATAGAAGAAAGATGAAGAAAGAGGATGCCAAGGCAAATGGCAAGAGGATGAGTCAAGAGGAAATTGACAAAGAGATTGTCGAGTTAAAACAAGAACTCGATGCATTAAGGAGAATACTTGAGGAAAGCTAGAGATTATGTTGGGTCTTGAGGAAGAAGCCAGTGGAGTGGCATAAATTGTAGAGAAGGCTACAACAAAGGCAAGTAAGGTAGCTGATGGAGAAACTCAAAGAAGTTGAGTTAGAAATGGAAGAGTCCATTTCTGAACCAGAACAAGGAGAAATTCTGGGAGAAAGTGAAGATGAAGACTTCAAGACTAAAACTTCAAGTGACGCAAAAGGGTCACATGGTTTCAAATCTGACAATTTGTGTATGTTTGCAGGTGAAACATGTAAAGAAGGAAAATTTGCTGATATTGTCATAAAGAAGAAAGAAGACAAGCAGAATCTGAATTCTGTTATGGAAGAAGATGAGATATATAGGTCTCATATATAGTTGGGGAAAGGTATCAAACAACCACGTGAAGGGCTTGAAGAGGTTGAAGAGGAGACCACCAAAGAATTTTTGAGTCATAAAGAGAACTTGGAACAATAAGGAGATATGATGGCTGAAGAATCCAGTGAGACCACAGGGTCTTATGTTTTTAAAATTGATAGTTTGCGTATGATAGAATGTATTGGAGGAGAAAAACAACCTTTTGAAGATATCTTCATAGTAGATGAATATTTAGAAGTAAAAGGTGACAAAGAAAACTTCTCAGAAGAAGAAGAATTTGACTGCATACAGAAGAAAAAGTCTATGGAGGAGTCTAAAGAAGCTGTCATAGAAAGACAAATCATGATCTTATTGTAATGAATAATGAAGGAATACTTTCTTAGAAAGGTAATAAAATGAGTTTGATTAATGTTATTGATGAAAAACAAATACAAGATAATGTTAATGCAGATGTTGATACAAGGATAACTCTGGGAGGAGAGTTATAGAGGGACGGCAAGGCAAAATGTTCTGAAGAAAAAGACACTATGTTAGCTGAAAACATAGTAAAGGATCCTCAATTCACCATGATGATAGGCACAATCGAAATAGCCATGGAAACTATTAATACAATCAGTAAAAAGGAAGGACATCTACTGAAAGATGTTAAGAAGTAAAGAGTCTACGCAAAAGACTTAGCAAAGGAAAAAAGGACATTTGATGATTTATCAGTAACAAAATAAGGTATGGAGAATTCTGTAAAATTTCCAAAATCTACTCCAATTGAAATTATTGAGTTATATAGAAAATTAGATTTTCAAAGAAGGGAGTTGGAAAAACATAGAATAGATGTTCAAGAGAGATTGTTGAAAATGGAAAACAAAAACATTGTCATGAATGACAATCATAAGAAAAAGGAGACGGATATGAAAGTTCATCAGATTGACACTACAAAAGAAGGAGTTCACTACAGTGGACAAGAGAAGGAAGACATCATTAGAGTAGATGATGTGGAAGAGAGACTAGTTGACAGTCTCATGAATTCTTTTGAGAATTGAACATAGCATATTGATGTTGTAATAGAGGAGAAAGAGATAGAGCAACAAACTGAATTGTTGCCAAAGGAAAATAAGGCATTGAAGCCTTTTATTTTTCATTTTAACAAGTGTTTTGTGATTGCAGTTTTGTTGCAGATGCTAGAGGAAATTTGGCATAGATGAGCATCGAAATAAAGATAAAAGAAGAAGATTTTGTAGAAGAATTTAATCCATGGAATAGAAAAGTTCAATTGCTGGAGAGAATGCTAGAAAATCATAATTCAGTGCTGAAATTAGATGTTGTAGAGGGAGATATCCTTAAAGATATTCAAGAAATTTGGGTGGAGACAATGTCTACAATGATAGCTAGAGCAAGGGAAATGTCTACAATAGTAGCAAGAGTAAAAGTAGAAGAAAATAAACAACAATTTGAAGAGTTAATGGACAACAGCAACAACTTGAAGTAGAGAGGAATAGACAACAGTAAGTGGCAAAGTATGGACTAGTCCAAGGATGTACTGGAGACAGAGATTGAAGAGTTATGGAAGTTAATGATGAATCAGTCCATATGGAGGAAAATGATAGCAACAGGAAGGATGATCAATCAAAACTTGAACTTGACTTACAAGGAGAGGAAGATGAAACAAAATGCAGCAGACATATAGTAGCATCAAAGGTACAAGGCATTTGGGCAATTACAAGGCAAAGTATGGGAGTCAGGAAGACAAAGATTAGAAGACACATGATCACGAGATCATGAATATTTTCTACTTTCGGAGTCTGATGCAAGAGCATTCAACCCAAGAGAAAATCATTGTAATTAAGTAGACATAGGGGGGTAATGTGTTTTAGAGAAGTTAGTTTCCTAAGTCTAAAGTTAATGTAATATTTATTCTTTTAAGTGATTTAATTAGATAATGTGAGATGTTTGTAAATGCTCTCAAATATATGAGAACATGAGTGGGCAATAATGACCAAAGAGTCTAAAGTCAATTAGAACACTTTAAGTAGTTCCATAATTCGAGGAACTAAGGAGAGCCCTTAGTAATTAAAAGGATATTAGAATTGGATGTAGAAGATACGAGATTTTGGAGTGAGTTCAGTAGATTTAGGAGTTGAACCAGGACTAGTTCAATGAACCTTTCTTGTATAAATGTAAGCCTATGGGCAGAGAAAAGAAGAGGCGACTGAAAGTTGAAGATCAAGCCTATGCGAGACACAAAGTCTCGGAAGTAATCATTTTTTTATATATACATATAGAGGTTTATTCCTGATTGTGTTAGTGTGTGTGAAACGAGTATTTCCTAAATGAATTACTTGTGAATTCGTAGGTTTTGTAACAGGGTTGCAGGCAGAATTCTTAAGGATGCGCAGAGGAGAAGAATGATTTAGAGGAGTCATAAATGGATCTTAGTATCCAATGAAAGATCAGAGTGAAGCTCTGGAGAAGTTGCGAAGTGAGAATTCGCAGAGGAGCTCAGCTTAGAGGAAGTTGAGCAGCCGAAGCAGAAGGCGGAGTTCTGCAGAAATACATAGAGGAGAGGAAAGATTCAGAGGAATTGTAATCAATCATTGAATCCATTCGAAGGATCCAAGAAGACAGTGATCTAAGGAGCATGTGAAGTTAAGCTAGGAGGAAGAGTGTGCAGCGAAATAGTAGAAGGATGGGAACCTTTGAAGAAGAGAAAAACCACATAAGAATTGAAGAAACAGGTAAAAAATCAAGTAAAAATTGGCGAACAGAGAAGTGAAGTATGGCTGCACAGTAGCCGTTGGATCTTTAAGATCAACAACTAGGATTAAGTTGCATCAGTGAATCATTATCGCATCACAATGCTTCAGTGGAAAGGAACCGTCTTACTGAACTGCCGAACTCTGATATTCTGATAGAACCGGATCTGAATTTTTATGAAGGCAGATTTATAATACTATCGGTTTTGTGAGCCAAATCGCATCGGATTTTTTATGTGTTAAAGCATTGGACCTTGAAATCCTCTGACTTTCGATCTTTTGATCAAGCAATGTGCCGATAGCATATAATCGGAAATCAGAGATTAGAGGTGTCAGAGAATGGAATGATCGGCAAAGTGCTGCGAGAAGGTCTGAAGGAGTGGACCCGACGGAGTTATAGTCACGAGTGTAATGGTTTTGAGTTTTGGCCTATGTGTTTCGGCGAGGTTTCCTAGTTGATTCCTATGTATTTCGATATTTTATTGTCCTCGGGGTTTATAAAGGAAAAGAGAAAGATTAATACTCCTGACAGTTAAGTGGGCCTGAGGTTAAGGCTTAACCATATATTTATAAGCTTCTGATAGACTTGTATATCGGAGGCGGAAGGGGTGATGAGGCATGTATGTGTTATGAGCCGATATCCGATTGCAGTAAAGGCAGGACCTCAGTAAGTGTGTAGAGGCCGTAGAAAGGCAACAAAAAGATATGTTTATGCGTATATTTCCTTTGTAAATGTATTATAAAGGATTAAGTGCTGATGCGAGGATTTCTTGTGTAAGTCCACTTATAAATGGAGTTTAAATATATATGCGACTTAAGGGTTAACAAAGGTTAATGAGGGTTTAAGCGGGGTGATTAATTTTCGATAGAAAGGAAAAGGTGGGTTAAGTTGGGACGTTGTTAAGTCTATGAATCATTCCGCATAAGACTAAAAGAGGGCCTTAAGCATTTGCGGTTGATGATTTGACTCCTTTGAGAGTTAAATACCTGGGACTAATGAGTGGATGCATGTAAACGCATACTATGGGTGTAAGTGGGGGTGACCCTACCATCATGCACAAACAGGACATAAGGATGGATCGTATTGACCGTCACATATCTTGCATCGTGGAGTTGTATGGAATTCCAGAGGCAACTACTCAAGATCCTGCCCCTATAGCCTCAAAGTACGAGGAGCAGAATGTCAAGAAAGATTAACTTCGTTATGCTTAGTTTTTATTTGTGCGGTTAGCTTTTAAATTTTCTGTTGTTTATGTCAGTTGTTATAGTTATATAGTATTTAGACATGAGACTTAGACTTACCTAGCCTTGCTAGAAATACTGAAGCAATTTTGTTTTTGGACGGCGTATAATGTTCACCGATGACTAGACTCGGTTTCCCCTCCGGGCGAGTTGAGGCCACCTAGTAAAACTTTGTGGTGTAAATTTGCCTTATATATAATAGAAAATAAATGGTCCTGCCAAGCTTTACAATATATATCTATATATATATATTATATATATATATATATATAATTATAATATAATTAATATAATATTAATGTTACTATAAGGGTTTATAGTATTTTTAAGGTGTATTAACAATAATCCATGTTGTGAAGTCATAATGGAATATAATTCTATGTAAGATAATTAGTCGAAGGTTTTTTATTAGCTAGATTCTTTTTATTTCAAGTTTAGGTAGATGAGGCTATGTTATTTTTTATTTTTATTTTTTGATTGATGAATTTGACTGATTCTTAAAGGAATATGCTGATGCTTCGTTTCTCAAGGGAATATGTGTGTCATCTATCATGAGTTTCCTTGATGTTGTTTTGACATATTTTCATTTTTTTTTTGTGAATTCAACTGTGAGCAACGTGTTAATTCTACTTTGTTTTCACATATTTCTCATTTTTTCTTTGTGAATTTTGCTGTGAACAACATGTTAAGTCTACTTTGTTTCCACATATTAAAAAGAGGAAGTATTAGTTAGTGCCATCCCCATTATAGCTTCAAAGTTAAATTTTTTCTATTTTTTCTTTGTGAATTTTACTGTGAACAACATGCTAAGTCTACTTTGTTTCCGCATATTAAAATGAGGAAGTATTAGTTAGTGCCATCCCCATTACAGCGTCAAAGTTAAATTTTGTGCGTTCACCTTAACTCTACATCTCTAAAATCTGGTTAGAGTTAATATTAAATTTCATTGCTCCATAACTTACTTTATCATAAGCAGCATGACGCATTAGACATATTATTCACCTAACCTGTGTTTTCACAATTGGTTAGTTTGAACATTATTATTAGTATTATTTAAAATTAGTTAGATTTAATATTGGTTAAATTTATTATGTTTTAATAAAATCCATCTTTTCATTGTTTTTATTGATTATTTTTATACGAGATATAATCAATGAATATCTTTTATTGGTCGATCACAAATTTATTCCATGTATATTTTTGCTTTGGGTATTTTTTAGATAGATAAACTATTTTAATATGAAATTTATTCAATAAATACTTTAATTTGTTATTCTTACATAAATTTCACTCTTAAATATAAAACATCCATAACAATGAAACAAATAAATAGATAAAAAATAATGATAACATTATTGCTTTTAGTTTCAAAAATCAATTAACCCATATAATAGATGAACAGAATATTTACGATTATCGAAGGAGAAATTCTATAATACATTGAGATAAGTAAAAATAATAACATAGATTTGTATTAAAATATTAAATTTAAATAAATTAGATTGGTTTTATTAGTTAAAAAATAAATATTTAAACTATTATAACTCATATTTAGTAAAAATAATAATAATAATATTAAAATAAGTAGCAATATTATAATTATAATATTAATAATTTTAAAAATATTAATAACACTAATTTTACATAATTTAATTATAAATATTTAGATTAATATATTAAATATTAATTATTATAAATAACATGATCTTAAATTAATTATTAATTATTTAAGTAATATTACTTAATAAATTAATAAAAGTTATTAATAGAATAATAAAATTTAATATGGTCAGCCACGGTTGAATCCGGTCAAACATGCTTGACCATGTTCAACCATGGTCAATCAATGTCAACTATCATCTATCATGATCAAGAATGTTCAAGAATGATTTTCTATTGTCAAGCATGCTCCACCATCATCAACCATGGTCATAATGGCTAATTAATGTCTCTATGGTGAACCATGATCAATGATGGTTTATAATGCTTGAATATGGTCGACCATTGTCAATGTCTTTATGGTCAACCACAGTCGACCATGGTCAACAATGATTAGTCATGGTTAACGATGCTGGTCAACTGTCAACCATTGTTGAATTTCGCATTGTGACAAAGATTGTCTTGATATGAAAATCAACTATGGTGGAACATGGTCCAATGGTGCATTGTGACAAGGATTGTCTCAATATGAAAATCAACCATTGTTAACCAAGTTTATTTTAGTTTTTATAATATTTACCTTAGACTTTATAATATTAGTCCCTTGGCTATAATATTATTCCATTGGTTTCATAATCCCTTGGGGTTCTAGTATTAATACCTTGGTTTATTATTACATAGGTTTATAATATCAGTCATGGCTAACCATCATCAATCATAGCTAACCATGGTCGAATGTTTCATTGTGACAAGGATTGTCTCAATATGACAACCAACCATTTTTATTTTAGTGTTTATAATATTTATCTTAGGGGTTA
>APFE030262625.1:34363-55748 GCA_000404065.3 Pinus taeda | reverse complement strand
TATAGGTTTTATTATTAAATAATAGCATTATTAAATATTAATAAACCATTATAGGCCTTACTACTAAATAGTTTAGTATGTCGGTAATGGGATATACAACGAGAGGGAGCAAACGGGAGAGCTAGGGTTTTGAGGAAGAAACCCTTGACGGCGTCGACAGTAACGAGGATCGAGTCCAGGCTCTGTTCAGGATTCTCTGCAGCGTGATAGCGCTGAAGGGGATCAGCAAAGGACAATGGTTCCGCCTCAGGGGGGGCGTCAAAGCCCTCCCCCTCACTGCACAGCCCAGGGCCTGAGGTCATCTTTGGATCTGTTGATCCGGACATTCTCAGCAAAGGGAAAAACCAACAAGGAAATGACAATGATCCACTAGAAGAACAAGAGACTCAGGCGAACAACCCGAAGGTCACTTCATCTACCTGTCGACCTGTAGCCAAAGAAAGGCCGCGAATAGAACTGCCCGGAGATAAGATCGATAGAAGGATAGAGTTTATGAAAGATCGCGCTATCATTGGAAAATTCATAGGGTTTTGGCCAACCGAACGAGCCTTAAATGGCTGGATTGTGGCAAAATGGAAGCCTAAGGGAGATGTCACTCTCCAGCTGGGACCAAAGTGCTTCTTCACTGCCATCTTTTTTTTCCTGGAAGACAAATACAGGATCCTAGGAGGAGGACCGTATTTCTTCAACTCGGCAGGTCTCTACATGAGGGACTGGATGCCCAGATTCAACCCTGACAAGGAAGATCTCACTTGGGCACCAGTATGGATCCGATTATACTCACTCCCCGATGAATACTGGGAAGAAGATTGTCTAAAGGGCATAGGAAACGGGGTGGGAGAATACATCAGGGCAGCATATGAAACAAAAACCTGTAAGTATATCTCCTATGCAAGAATATGTGTCTTTATCCGTCTGAATGAAGCTCTACCTGAGTCAGTTACCCTTGCCCATCGCGACGAGGAGTGGATCCAGCCTCTCGATTATGAGCATGTGCCTTTCAGGTGCAGGAGATGCCATGCACTGGGGCATCTGTTTCGGGGTTGCCCTCTCAATGCCAAAGCCAACTCCTCTGAATCGTCTGAATCCCCATCTCAGGATGGTTTCACCAGAGTCCCCAGTAGGAAGCGCTCACATAAAAAGCCTCAGAATGGGTCCAAACCCCAGCCTACCAAATCCCAACATCCCGCTTCCAAGAATAGCTTTGACATGCTAGGCGATTTCTCAGATGATCAACCCCTTGATACTGATGGTATCCCTTCTCGCCCTTCCTCTTCCACCCACCCCCCTCCATCCAGCCCCCCACCCAAGTCTAAATCTCCCATGATCATCCCGACCATCTTAAGCATGCATCCGAAAGACACAGCGGAGATCACAAAGGAAATGGAGGTGGATGGGAAGACGATCCCCCTGCAGTACTCAGAGACCAATCAAGAGGAAACCAGTCAAGTGCAAAAAATGGAGGAAGAGCCAGAAAGCATAGATCTACACTGTCTGGATATCATTGAACTGGAGCTAGCTTGCAAAAAAAAGGCATATGAATCCATCTCTGAGACAGATCTAGAAAAGTTGGAAGTGGTCATCTCCAGAGCTTTCGACCAACACCAACTAGGCATACAACCTGGCAGCACTTGGGATGGCAGCTTACGTCCAAAGGAAACCAAAAAAAGAGGGAGGAAGACAGATCTCCAGAGAACAATAGAGATTGGAAAACTCCTGGTGGACTCCGGTAGATATGCAAAGCTGACGAAGTACTACAGCCCTGCCCAAACTAGTTGAACCATGAAGCTTGTATCCTGGAATTTAAGAGGGCTTAATAGCCCAGGAAAATATAGGATGTTAAAAAACATGATCAAGATGGAAAATCCGCAGATGTGTTTCCTCCAAGAAACCAAATGCAATAGTACTACGCTGGGTCGCATACTCTCAAAGGCCTGGCCAGGATGTCGATCTGTTGTTGGGGATGCTACGGGAGCCTCTCGTGGGCTTGCAATAGCTTGGAATACCCAAGCTGTATCGCTCACTGATTTCCACGCCTCCCATCACCTCATTCAAGCCGCCTTTCACATTCTAGGCGCCAACATACATGGTAACCTATCCAACGTCTATTTTCTGCACGACACTCGAAGTAAAAGAGCGCTCCTCGACACCATTGAAGCGCTAAGATCAAATAGGCAACATCCACTTTGGATCGTTGCAGGGGACTTCAACATGATAACCAAAATAGAGGACAAGGTAGGAGGCAGAACTAGATTGGAACCTGAAGTAGATCACTTCAAGGACTTCATCCAAAACGCCTCTCTCATAGATATACCATTCTGTAATGGCACTTTCACCTGGAGCAATCGCAGAAGTGGCAAGCATCAGATTGCTTCTAAACTAGATCGCTTCCTGATCTCGGATAATGCGGTGCATCTCGGAGGTGATCTCACTGCTGCAATCTTGGCCCATTCTGGGTCGGATGACTGGCCGATCGCTTTGCAATGGCAGCGACCAGGGGATCGAACAAAAAGACCTTTCCGTTTTGAGGGATTTTGGCTAACACATCCAGCATTCAAGGACTTCGTCAGAACCATATGGGCCTCCTTCATCCCACCAGAGGGCTCAAAAATGTACCAGCTACAGCAAAAATTGCGATTTCTAAAAAGTCACCTAAAACACTGGAATCGGGAGACCTTTGGGAATATTTTTGAGGCGCAACAGGAGCTGAGGGATCTCCATCAGAAAATAATTAATACTGGGCACACGGAGGCAACCTTGGACAAAGAACGACACATACACAATTAGCTTGAAGAAAGAAGAAAGCAGGAGGAAATTTATTGGAGGCAAAAATCAAGGGTCAGATGGCTAAAAGAAGGAGAGCGCAACATCAAGTTCTTCCATAGAACTACAGTGCAGAGAAGGATGCATAATAAGATTCCTTTCATCCAGAACCAAGAAGGGGAAAAAGTTGAGGAGCATGAGGAAATAGAAGAAATTCTCCTCAATCATTTCCAACAGGTACACTAAGAGCAGGCAGTGGATCGGCAACGGGCGATTGGAAAATAACCAGCAATATTCCTAAGCTTGTCACAGAGGAACACAATGAGTTACTCATGCACCCAATTCTTATCCAAGAGGTAGATGAGGCAATGGCGCAGCTCAAAGAAGGTAAGGCCCCCGGACCAGATGGTTTCACGACCACATTTTTTCATGCTTTCTGGGATTTGATTAAAATGGAGGTTTGGCAAATAGTAGAGGAATCGAGAGCTCTGCAATGGCTTCTCCACTCCCTCAACTCCACTTTCATTACTCTCATCCCCAAAGAGGAGAACTCCATTACACCTGATAAATTCAGGCCCATTGTTCTCTGTAACGTCATTTATAAAGTCATATCCAAAGTTATTGCTAACAGGTTAAAACCTCTTCTACCCATGCTCATCTCTCCGGAGCATTCGGGTTATGTCGAAGGCAGACAGATAATGGACGGCATTATCCTCACGCATGAAATCATTCATTCGCTCAAGCAATACAAGCAAGCTGGTACGTTACTCAAACTTAATCTCTCCAAAGCTTTCGACAAGCTCAGTTGGTCTTATATTCAACATATGTTGAAAGCTTTTGGCTTTTGCTCCACTTGGGTTCGCTGGATCATGAGCCTTATCACCTCCACTCATTTCTCCATCCTTGTCAATGATTTTCCCTCCCGCTCGTTTAAACCCTCCAGAGGCATAAGACAAGGGGACCCCCTCTCCCCTTTCCTATTTGTGATAATGGCTGAAGGACTTGGCAAACACATCAAGGAGGCCCTCCATTCTAATAAGCTCAGAGGAATCTCTATCCACAATTCCCCGGCCTCCTCTCATAAAAAATTTGTTGATGACACCATGCTCTATGGTTATCCCTCGGTTGAGGAAGCCTCTTGTTTGAAATCCCTACTCAACGACTTCTCTGAAGCCTCTGGCACCCAGGTCAATTGCTCCAAATCACAAATCTTCTTCTTCCACACCCCTCCGTCAGTTAAATCTGTTGTTTCCCGTATCCTAGGCTTCCACACCGCCTCTCTCCCATCCACGTACCTTGGAGCTCCCCTCACTGCCTCGGCCTTAAACCAGCCTACTTGGCGCACTCTTCTTGAGAAGCTCGATTCAAAACTCAATCTATGGACTCACCGCTCCCTCAATCTAGCTAGTAAGGTTGTGCTTATTAAGTCCATCCTCCAAGCCATACCTCTCTATCTTTTTTCTATCCTTTCTGCACCAAAGTGGGTATTAAAAAGGTTGAGAAACCTACAGCGTGACTTTTTGTGGGGAAGCTCAGCCACTAACTGCAAATGGGCACTTGTGAAATGGGATACTGTCTGCAGGCTCAAAATCAAAGGCGGCATAGGACTTAGAGATCCAGAGTACAGCAACACCATCATGAACGCCAAAATATGGTGGTAATGGGTGACTAATCCAGATAAGCTATGGGCTAAAATATGGACAGCCAAATATACAAACAACATGCCCCAAGCAGAGCTCATAAGATTCACGCCCACAAACAAAGGGTCACTTATTTGGAATGCCGCCAAGCAGCATCATCAACTCATTCAGAAGCACAGCTTCTGGGAAATTAGGAATGGTCACAGTGCTAGATTTTGGACTGACGCTTGGAACCAATTGCCCAAACTCTCGAGTGATCTTCCTTCAATGATCATTCCAAACAGACAGGAGCAGTAGCAGGCAACCGTCCATCGATTTTGGGAACAGGAAATGGAAAATGGATTCAGGAAATGGTGACCAAGTAATCAGATAACCAGTATCACAAGCACTCAGGAAGTAGCAGCACTTGAGAACGAGTTAAAGAAGAGAAGCATCCGGTATGAGAACAACGATGACATACTCAGATGGGGCTATCTACCTAGAGGATCTTATTCCACTTCCGAAGCCTATAATCTTATAGGCGACTTCCCCACCAAGATGGATCCTCTCCGGGGGGAGAATTTGGGGCTTCAAAGCTTGGCCCAAAATCTCCCACTTCCTCTGGATGGTTGGGCACAAAAATATTCTCACCTGGGATAAGCTGAGGAGACGCAATTTCCAAGGTCCTTCGATATGCCACAACTGCTTTCAAAATGAGGAAACCTTGCAACATCTTCTGGATACATGCTCAATCGCCAATCAGCTATGGGAGAAGGTTGGCTTCAGATGTCAAAAAGGATGCAAAGGAACTGGCAACATCATTGATACCATCCGACAGTGGCCGAAAAGCCCCTATGATTGTGAGATTCTCAACTACATGTGGAACATTATCCTGGGCACAGTATTATGGAACATTTGGAAGGAAAGGAATAGGCGCATATTCATAAACCAGAGCTCGCCTATTGAGGAAATCTGGAGTAGAGTGCATGGCAATATTAGAGAAACTATGCTTCTTCGATCATGGACAAAAGAGGACCTCCCTACCACAGACAATGAGAAAAACATCCTCGACAATTGGAAGCTGCAACTGCCACAAGAGTATGCCATGCATCAGACAACGAATTGCAATATCAAGGAAGTCAGAAGCTGGATTGCCCCACCCATCAACTCATACAAACTCAACTTTGATGGAGCCTCTAAAGGCAACCCTGGGCCAGCAGGATTTGGAGGTATTATTCGAAATCACAACGGAACCCCCCTGCAGATCTACTTTGGCAATATCGGATGGGACACCAATAACTCCGCGAAGTTGGAGGGACTCTGGCAAGGGCTCCTAGTAGCTAGGCGACTCAATCTTCAACCGTTGATAGTGGAGGGCGATTCCCAGATCCTCATCAACATGGCCACGTGCATTCAGAATGGCTCTCAAGCCAGAAAAGTTGCTGACAGTTGGAGACTAGAAGCAAGGCTAAACAACATTTCTCATGAGTTGCGCAATCATAGAGCCCTCTCCTTTCACCACACAAGAAGAGAGGGTAATAAGATTGTTGATCTCCTAGCCAATATCGGGGTAGAAAGGAACCAAACCTTCCTATCGGGAAACTTGGACATCATCCCAAGCAATCAACAGACTCAGGATTGTGAGAGTCTCCTCCAAAGCGAAGCTGAATCCCCGGATGCGGGTGCTGGCACGTCAGATGGGGTCGAGCCACATGCCCAGCATGTGCCGCCCCGTGCTAACAGTACAGTTTAATGGAATATTGCCGCCAAAGGATATTCTTCAATTTCCCGAGCTCTGGGCATTCAGGACGTAGTTAATGCTTGCTCTCATCGAGGGAAGGATGCAAGTTTTCAAGGGGAAGGTGAATCGATGGAAGCTCATTGGTATGGTGAAGCTGGGGCGGTGTAGGTGCAGAGGAATTCTGGATGGGTGGATGTTTTACCACCTCAATTCGCAGTCTTGGCATTCCGTCGCTGCAACTCAAGTAATTGCCTCAGGTGGGAGTAGTAATTTAAGGGCAATCGAAGTAAATTGGATGCGAGAAGGGAAATTTCTCCCTCAGGCAAAGTTTGCTTGGTGGTTATTACACCTGTGTGTGGTTTGTGGCAAGGTCCGCACTGTGTTTGTTATTACAATTCACTTCAGGTACACGAGGGAGGCAACGGGGATTCCATGGCAAAGCTGCGAGAATGGCAACCGAGCAGAAGGGGACCTTGGCGAGGTTCATCCTCTCGCCCCCTGCAGCAGATGAGAACCATCACTGCTGCTGCTGCTACTGCTACAGGAGGGCAATAACCACACCAATTCAAGTCGAGTAGTTCATGGAGGTTGGTAGCTCAAGTGAAGGAGAGCCAATGCTTCCAGCATTCGGCTCAGTCGTGTTCACCCTGGGCAGCTCAAAGGATAAGGCAGGTATCAATGCTGATATTTCAGTTCTTTTCACTAAAATTCCTGAGGGAAATGATGGTGGAAAGCTACCAGGTTCGGCGGAGCCACCTCCAAAGGGCATTGGTAAGGAGAGTCCTGGGTTGCAGCCACCAATTGAGGCAGGCACCTCTGGGAAAGAGATCCTGCAAGCCCCTTCTCATCCCCCGAAGCCGGAACCTCAGGCCACCGCAAAGGATCCATGGGCCATTTGGGAAGGAGTCCCTAAGGGCCAAGGTTGGAGATATATCATGGAAGAAGAGCCCGAAGACTGATCCTTCGATGCACGCACCAGCACATGCCTTTCTCTCTCGGCTCTGGTCTAAGCTAAAGGTCTCTGCGGGTATTTGGGTTTTGCTCGTCACTGTGTTTGTTTATTTTCAGTTTTTAATATTGCCTTGTTTATGTCAGTCTCACGTTTGGAGAAGGTCCACTGTAAGTTCTTTGATGGACAAGGTTCACAGTCAGTTTTTGATGGAAGCCCCTGTGTGGGCCGTCTCGTTCATGTTTAGCTCAGCGCTATTCTATGCTCTAGTGTAGTCATGTCTTTTTGGTCTTTTGCCTCAGCAAGTTTTGGAGGAATGTTGGAATGTCCTGTAGGTGCTACCCCTGCGAGGGAGCTTTTTGCATCAAGTTAAGCTATCCAAGGTGCCACTGCTGGCCCTGGACAGCCTGTCTCACTGTATGTAAAGTTTACCTGTAAATATAATACAATATACTAGCTAGCTTTTACCGAGAAAAAAAATATTAATAAACCATAATATTATTAAATATAAATTTTATTAAAAATAATAATATAATAATTAATAATATTATAAATATATAACCATATTTTCTTAATTATAATGATTTTTAAATAATATTATATAATAATTCTTTTGTGATTTATTATAAATAAATTATAATTGAAAATATTAGATAATATTGAACATCAATTATATATTTTTAGATTAATATATTAATATTAATTACTATATAAATAAATGGTTTTCAAATAATTAATTAATTAACAATAAATAAATTAATAATATTTCATATGGTCAACTATGGATGAATCTAGTCAAACATACCATGTTCAAGCACAATGAATCAATGTCAACCATTATATACCATTATCAACAATGTTCAATGATGATCTTCCATTGTCGAGCATGCTCCACCATCATCAACCATGGTCATAATTGTAAATCAATATCTCTATGGTGAACCATGATCAATGATGGTTAATCATGCTTGAATATGGTCGACCATTGTCAATGTCTTTATCATCAACTACAGTCAACCATGGTCAACCATGACCAGTCATGGCCAACCATGGACAATCATGGTCAACCACGAACAACCATGGTCAATTATGATCAACCATGTTATATAAAATCAAACATGGTCAAGCATTGTTCAACATCACATTGAGTAAAAGATTCTTTAGATATGAAAATAAACCATGGTGAACTGTGGTCCAATGTCACATTGTGACAAGGATTGTTTCAATATGAAGATCAACCATGGTCAACTATGTTTATTTTAGTATTTATAATATTTATTTTAAGGTTTATAATATTATTCCTTACGTTTAATATTATTCCATCGGGTTCATAATCCCTTGGGGTTTTAGTATTAATCCCCCAGGTTTATTATTTCCTTGGGTTTATAATATAAATCCCTTGGGCTTATTATTCACTTAGGTTTATAAACATGGTTAACCATCGTCAATCATAACCAACCATGGTCAAGCATGGTCAAATGTCACATTGTGACAATCATTGTCTCAACATGAAAATCAACCATGCTTATTTTAGTGTTTATATTATTTATCACGTTTTATATACTTTGGGTTTATAATATTAGTCCCCGGGGTTTCATATTATTCCCTTGGGTTCATAATATCAATCCCTTGGGTTTATTATTACATTTTCTTTATAACATCAAATGTAGTCAACTATGGTCAACCATAGCCAACCATGGTCAACGATGGTCGAATGTTGCATTGTGACAAAAATTATCTCCATATAAAAATCATGGACAAGCAATGCAACCATGGTCATCCATGGTTGATCATGGTCAACCATGTTTTATAGATTATAACATGGCCAACCATGGTCAAACATTGCATTGTGACAAAGATTGTATTGATATGAAAATTAACCATGGTAAATTATGGTAAACCATGGTCCAATGTCGCATTGTGACAAAGATTGTATCGATATGAAAATCAACCATGGTCAGCCATAGTTCAACATTGCATTATGAGAAGGATTGTCTCAATAGGAAAATAAAACATTATCAACCATGTTTATTTTAGTGTTTATATATGTTGGGTTTATAATATTAGTCCCTTGAGTTTAATATTATTCCATTGGGTTCATAATCCCTTGGGGTTTTAGTATTAATACCTTCGGTTTATTATTCCCTTGGTTTTATAAAATCAATCATGGTCAACCATCATCAATCAAAGCCAAACATGATCAACCATGGTTGAATGTCACATTGTGACAAAGATTGTCCCAACATGGAAATCAACCATGGTCATCCATGGTCCAATTTCATGTTATGACAAATATTGTCTGATATAAAATCCAATCATGGTCAACCACGGTCTAACATCGCATTGTGATAAGGATTATGTCAATATGAATATCAACCATGGCCAACCATGTTTATTTTAGGGTTTATAATATTTATATTACGATTTTATTCCACGTGGTTCATGGATACTGAGTGTTCACTACATCCATGGGAAAATTTAGGTAGATCAACCAGAAGGGATCAACCCGCCGACCAATATAGTCGGACCTAACCCGAAAGGAATTGAGGAGATTTGACCCCATGACCTCCAAATAAGCAAGGTACTTAGTAACAAGAACTCGACGAATTGAGCTATCGCTTGGGGATGCTATTTATGTTAGGGTTTATATACCTTCTGTTTATAATTTTTATCCCATGGGTTTATTATTTCCTTGGGTTTATTGATCTAAGGGTTCACATTGCTAAGGTTTAATATTATTCCCTTAGGTTTATAGTCACTTGGGTTTACCATGGTCAAATGTCACATTGTGACAAATATTGTCTCAATATGGAAATCAATCATGGTAAACCATGGTCCACCATCATGTTCTCACAAATATTGTCTCAATATGAAAATCAATCATGGTCAACCATGGGTCAACATCGCATTGCGACAAGGATTGTCTCAATATGGAAATCAACCATGGTCAACCATGCTTATTTTAGGGTTTATAATATGTGTTAGGGTTTATACACCTGGGGTTTATAATATTTAGCCCTTGGGTTATAATATCAATCCCTTGAGTTTATTGATCTAAGGGTTCATATTCTTAGTGTTTAATATTATTCACTTAGGTTTACCATGGTCAAATGTTGCATTGCGGCAAAGATTGTGTCAATATGGAAATCAACCATGGTCAACCATAGTCCAACATTAGGTTTTGGCAAAGATTGTCTCGATATGAAAATCAATCATTGTCAACCATGGTTAACCATGGTCCACCATTGCATTGTGATACTTATTGTCTCAATATGGAAATCAACCATGGTCAACCATGTTTATTTTCGAGTTTATAATATTTATGTTAGGGTTTATATACCTTGGGATTTTAGTATTAATCCCAAGGGTTTGTTACTCCCATGGTTTTATAATATCAATAATGGTGAACCATTGTCTACCATGTTTTACAAATTCAATCATGGTCAACCATGCTCCAATGCCACATTGTGATAAATATTATCTCAATACAAGAATGAACCATGGTAAACCATAGTCCAATGTTGCATTGTGATGAAGATTATCTCGATTTGAAAATCAGTCATGGTTAAGCATGGTCCAACATCACATTGTGACAAGGATTGTCTCAATATGAAAATCAACCATGACCAACCATGTTTATTTTAGTGTTTATAATATTTATCTTAGGGTATGTATACCTTGGATTTATAATATTAGACCCTTGAATTTAATATTATTCAACCATGGTTAACCATGTTTTATAAAACCAATTATGGTTAACCCTGGTTAATCATGGTCAACCATTGTTCAACATCGCATTGTGACAAAAATTGTGTCAATATGAAAATAATCATTATCTCAACCATGGTCTAACATCACATTATGACAAAGGTTGTCTCAATATGATAATCATAATTAACCATGGTCAACCTTAGTCAACCATGTTTTATAAAGTCAAACATGGTCAAGTATGGTAAATCATGGTCAGCCTTGTTCAACCATGGTTTTATAGAGTCAAACATGGTCTTCCATGGTCAATCATGGTCAACCATGGTATAGCGTCACATTGTGACCAAGATTGTCTTGATATGAAAATAAACCATGGTTAAACATGGTCAACTATGATCCAATGTCGCATTGTGAGAAGGATTGTCTCTATATGAAAATATACCATAGTGAAGCATGTTTATTTTAGTGTTTATAATATTTATCTTAGGGCTTATATCTTAGGGTCTATACACCTTGGGTTTATAATATTAGTCCCTTGTGTTTAATATTATTTCCTTGGGTTCTAATCCCTTGGGGTTTTAATAGTAATCCCTTGGGTATATTGTGGGTTTCTTAATCTAAGGGTTCATATTCCTAGGCTTTAATATTATTCCCTTAGGTTTATAATGTCTTGGGGTTTAAGTGTTAATCCCTAGGGTTTATTATTTCCTTGGGTTTATAGTATAAATCATGGTCAACCATGGTTGAACGTCGCATTGTGACAAAAATTGGTTCAATATGATAATAAATCATTGTCTCTAGCATGGTCTAATGTCACATTATGACAAAGATTGTATCAATATGATAATCATGGTCAACCATGGTCAAACTTCATCAACCATGTTTTATAAAATCAAACATGATCAACCATGGTCAAACTTCGTCAAACATGTTTTAGAAATAAAACATGGTAATCTATGGTTAATCATAGTTAACCATGGTTGGACGTTGTATCATGACAAATATTGCATTGATATAAAAATCAACCATGGTTGAGCATGGTCTACCATGGTCCAACATCGTATTGTGACAACGATTGTCTCAAAATGAAAATCAACCATGGCAAACCGTGGTTTTTTTATTGTTTATAATATTTATACTAGGGTTTATATATCTTGGGTTTATAATATTAGTCCCTTGGGTTTAATATCATTCCCTTGTGTTTATAATATCAATCCCTTGTATTTATTATTCCCTTTGGTTTATAATATCAACTATGGTCAACCATGGTGAATAATAGTGAACCATGGTCAACCATGCTCAAGTGTCTATGAATATCAATCATGGTCAATCACCGTCAAATATGGTCCAACATCACATCGGAGTAGTATCTTTACACTAGTTCCCACCATTTCCCAACTCAGAAGATGGGTGTTCTTAACACCCTTGCTACTCGTGCCCTAAGGATCTCAGATATAAAGAGCTTTGAGAAAGAAAAATCCCATCTCCTTGATGTCTTTGTTGAGAATGGTTATAGTAGATACATAGGTTAGAAAGCTTTCCTTAAAGCTGCTAGGAATTCTCTTACTAAAAGGGAACTGAAGGATCGGGTTCCTGGTGTCCATCTTCCATTTGTTCAAGGGACCACTGACAAGCTTGCAAGAATTCTTAAGAAACATAATGTCCCTGCGACCTCTAGGCCCTTTAGCACCATTAGTAAGTTCCTCAGATCGGTTAAGGATCCTATCGACCCTAGGGATATGAAAGGGGTATACATTATCCCTTGTTCTTGTGGGACCCCCTACATTGGTGAGATTGGTCACTCCATTAATCAAAGGATTAGTTAGCATGCTACTAACCTTAAGCATAGGAGAACCAAGTCTTTCGCCTTAGAAGAACATGTGGAAAAAACCGAATATCATGTTTGTATTGAGGAAGCGAGTGTGATTTCTAGGGTTTCACAATTCCATCATCGGAAATTTAGAGAAGCCCTTGAGATTGAAAAAAGGCCGATCAATATCAATAGAGAGGATGGTTGGAAAATTAGTGGTTGTTGGGTCCCAACACTCTCTTCCTAGTCGCTTTCTTTTCTTCCCTCCCTCATTTTTTGGCTTGTTCTTATTATACCGTATCCTAATAATTTTAACTAATAGATAATTCTTATTACCTGTACTGTTATATAGTAATAAGTTAATTTAACAATTAGATATACAATTAATTATTTCTCGATATTTAATATATTATTTTCGAATCCTTTTAGAATAACTATTATCTGAGTAAAAGTTCATTGTAAAGTAGTTAAAACCTTTATGTAAATTCATACAAACATTGCATTAAATCTCAATAATCTATTGAACAGGTTAACCTCTAGGCTAATTAGATAAATAATTATTTTTATTTATATATTAAAATATGATCCTAATTCTTGACTTTTATATTTTATATTTATTTAATACATTTAATAATGCTAATAGCTTAATAATCATTAAATTAATATATATATATATAATATATATATATATATATATATATATATATATATAATATATATATATATATATATATATATATATATATAATTAATTAATTAAAATCTTAAGGCCCCTTTTGAATTATTATTTATTAGTTTAATATCTTTTATAACTAACTAATAACTAATAATCATACATTGCTATATATATATATATATATATATATATATATATATATATAATTCGTATGCCCCTTTGACTTTTTATGATAAGATAATTTCCGATTTGATAAATTAAATTAACTTATTTTTATCCTCTTGGTCCTAGTGCATCTAACTACTCCCTAGTCAAATTTAGCCATTATAGTTGTTGCGTGGTCATCATTTATAGTCGTTGGAGGTTTTCTCTGTCTATTTAACATGCATAGCTTGATCTGCTCCTCAACTTGTCCTGACGATGAACCACACTGGCTGGTTCGAAACGCGTCGACAAATGAAATATCATGTGATTTACGCCAAAAAATCTATCGTAAACTTGATATGGATCACAGAAGCCTCAATTCAACAAAATAATTATTATTAATAGCTATTATTATGTAAAAAAGAAGTAATTATTATTATTATTATTTATTTATTACTAATATTTATTGATAATATTTAAGTAAAATTTAATTATTATTTTAATATAGTTAATTATTACTCTTATTTTTTAATATTGTTAGTCAATTATTATTATATTATTATTATAATTTATATTAAAAAAAATTGTTTTTATAAATATTAAAATTAATTATTTTTTAATAAATAAGTATTATTTTTTTACATTAAAAGTAAATAAATAATAAATTATTAGTATATTATTACTAATTTTTATTTTTATTTCATTGAATATATTAATTTTTAAATTTATTATTTATCTTTCGATGGCTTGTGCTATTGATACAACGAAGCTTTAGGCTATATCAACCACATTACGAAATTAACTTTTGTATTAAATTATTTTGTTAATTATATTACTATTATGTTAATATTTTATTAAATATTAATTTAATTAAATAATTTAAATTAAATAATATTAAATAAATGATCACAAATATAATTAATATAATTTATAATTATTATCCCTGGATGCGGGTGCGAGCTAGTCACATGCAGGTGATGGGACGGGGGTCTTACGGCGGCCACATGCCGACCATGCGCCAAGGTGACTTAGAAGGCGGTGGAGCAGGTCGATCCCGGAAGGTGGTTTTAATAGCCAAAGGACGGCAGCCTGGGCGCATTAACGCCCCGATCTCACTTGACTGCACCGCTCGGATCAGATCTGATATAGATTTGATGGCCACCTTAATGGCGGACGACCTTCAAGGAAGAGCAGGGAGCTCTATAAACAGAGGCCGCCCCGGCATCCTTGTCCACACTTGGCCTGAATCCGGAGTTCTTGTTCAGTTGTTGGTTCTGGTTAATTCAGGACCTACTTTGTTCTGTTCTTGCCCAGGCCTGCTAGTTCAGGTTGTTTATACTCTGCATTACCCTGTCAATATGGTTCGAGAGCGCTAGAGGCTGCTGAGTCGTCGCGACACTAGCAGAGGAGGGACCTCGCGACGCCCGGCTGAAGAGAAGACACGTCCACCTTGCCATTGCCCTCATTGTAACTGCTTCTGCCATTGCCCGCGCTTTGCAACCGCTAATCCTATCCGGCCTAGCCAAATCATGGAGGCAAGCTCTCTTGGGACCTCGTCTGCTCCCTTCTTTGGCTCCGCTATCTTCTCCTTCGATAGCCACCTGAACCGCCCGCGCATAAATGCCCACATCTCCGTTCTGTTCATCGATGAAGTTGTGGACAAAGGCAGCTCCAGTGCATCGCTTGAGTTTGTTTCTCCGAGGGACGAGGCCCATGAAGCTAAATTGCCACAGGCAGACAAAGGGAAAGATGCAGAATCGCCAGACCTTCAGCTGGAAAGAAGCCAGCAGCAACCTGAAGCGGTTGTGGAAACTGAAGGCAAGGTGCAGGATGAGGAGGAATACAGACCTTGTCCAATTGTGGAGGAGCCGGAGGAATAGCTCGCTGCAACGTCTCAGGTTTTGCTGCTCGGAGGTGGTTCTGGTTCACTGGTCTCTTCGATCAGGTCTCTCTGTCCATCTGTCTCTGGTTGTCCACGTGTCATCTTGTTTATTTATGTCAACCTGTCTCAGAGGCATTCTGCCAACGCTGAGCAGAAGAGTTGGTTATTTTTTTGGGTTCAGTCCTCTGTTCCGGGGATGGGCAAGAATTTTAGTTTGGTTCTCCCCTGCATGGGAATTTTTTGGGTCATTTGGGTCTGGTCCTCTGTTTTTGTGGCTGGAAAGAATGTCAACTAGGTTCTCCCTTGCGTGGGAATTTTTTGGGTCACAAATGCATGCAACAGGTAGTCTTTCTCCTGGCTACACCTGGTTGATCCATTTTGCCATTATCTCTGGCAGATGGATCTCTTAGACAGCTCGAATGTAAATGTACTTTGGCTTTATGTACATAATAGAATAGTTTAATTCAGAAAGAAAAAAATAAAAAAATAAATAATAATTATTATTAATTATAATAATAATAATTTTATTGTAATAATATTATTTTTATAGCCTTTCCAGTGTATCAATCAATTAATATTTTATAGGTAATTAATTAGTTGAAATATTATACTATGTATTAATAAATATACAATAACTTATATTATTAGATTAATATAATATTAATAAATAATTATAAATATATTAATATAGTTCTATTATTTATATAGTTATTAATAATAAGAAATAACTCATCTTTAATAAACTACACATAATAATTATTAATGTAGTTGATATATACTAATCGACACTTAATAATTATTAATGTAGTTGATATATACCAATCGACATATATCAATCACATAAAAAAAATGTGACTGTAAATATGTTTCATATACACTTACTAATGTATATCAAATATATTAACAAATATCATTATGCTAATGGATACCATATTTGAATTTTCATACCTGATTTTAAGAAAATGTTAAACACCATAGAAGAAATCAATGATGTTACCATGGAATATTCTATCTTGAAGATATGGCTTATAGAATATAGTAATATTATCCTCGTTTGATCAGAGAAGATTCAATGTGTTAGCCTGTTTACAATTAGCATTAGCATAGTTAAGCAATAGTCATTAGTGAGAATAATTGAGATCATTAGTATGTTTCTATGTCAATGGATAGCATGTTCTAATTGGGGTCCTCCAAATAGAATATTCCACCCTGTAATGTTCGTTTCCATTTTGGTGGCTAACAATTCCCTCACCTTTCTCACAATGGTTAAATTTAATGGGTATGTATATATATTTTATTATTATTTAAAATGGAATATAATTTCTAAATTTTTAATTTAATTACTAATAATTATTAATTAATGGTATATATTTAATTTACTTTAATATTTTCTTAAGTGTTTTTGATATATATAAATAGAATTTTTTGATTTATTCAAAAAAATTTGAAAAAAATAGTTATACTAAAAAGTGTTTTCAAAAATTTTAATTAAATTATTGATAATTATATAGCTATCTAGATTTTTAATATTATTAAGATCAAGTTTTAGTTTTACTAAAAAATATTTATGTTGTTTTGTCTTTACTTAAATGATCAATTTAAATATATGCATATGAATATTTTTCATATGAAGTAAGTTCATGTTTTTTTATTTTGTATTAGGCAACATAGTATTGTAAAGAAACTTATTTTAAAATTAAAAATCTTTATAATAAATGGAGAGATTTTCAGTTAAAAATATTGCAATTAAAAATAAATAAAATAAATCTACACAAATATTTCAATTTTTATATATAATATATATTTTTTTTTTATAATAATATAATTTAAATAAACCATAGATTAAAATATATAATAGGTTTATAATTTCAAATCAATAATATTTTTGACTTCTAGAAAATTAATATAGAATCATAACACTTTTATTACTTGCACATAATAGTTGCAGTGAATCTTTAAAATAAAGAACAAGTCTGACCCATAGATGATTAATTATGTCTTCCTAACTTATTATAAATTCCATGACACCTGTTCAGTGTGCAGAGCCCCCGAGGATTGTATCAAAATTTGGAGTTATAGTAAACGTATTTTATTCCCCAAAATCAAACTCGATATCATGTACCATATTGAAGTGGATAGCATGTGTTCTTAACCTTTATTTAATCATTTGTATTTTTGTTATATATTTATAAACATATTTATAAACCTGAAATTTGATTGAGTCGTGAGAACCATGTTGGGATTAACAGGAGATTGAGTCAGCAATGGTGGCACATAAAAACTGATGAGTGAGAGGAAATAAAAGGTCAAACATCTGACATTTGTGCGATTAAAACAGAATATTTGGAAAAATATTTTATTGTAAGAGTATGCATTTATTCTTATTTTTGTTTTGGTCCTTTATAATATTTTTTTTTTGTATGCAAACATATTTACATTATATTAATATGGCAGAAATACATTGTTAACAATCTTGAGCAATTTCTATCTCTGTGCGAGGAAATCAGATGGAAAACGCAAAAAAATTCTGCTCTTGAAGGGGAAACCAAAAGCTATGTCTTTGAAACATGTTACATTTTATGTGAGTTGAGAGTGATCATAATATAAAAGAGTTAGCCTAGAAGCTCATGGCCACTTTCCTAAGAAGCAGAATTGACACTGAACAAAATTTGAAATAGTGAGCCTAGTGGCTCTATACCAAATGCCTATGAACCAAACCAAAATTGCGGCTTGGTACCAATTGCTTTTCAATCAAACCAAGGCAAGATTTAATGACCTATGGCACGTCATGGCACTGTAGAGTTAATGCTTGCTGGTGGAGGGAACACACTCATGATACATTGAGGCCATGTTGTGGCCACCATGCACCTCACTGCCTTGAGCTTGCACGCTGCAAGAATTTTTTCAAAAATGTAATACCCTAAGTGTCATGCCCCCAATTTTTTTTTCCTTTAATTGGCCGGGTGCGGCACCGCCTAAGTAACCAACATTTTCCATTATTATGTTACTTTACGAACTACGCCTTCATTTATTCATATTAACCATGAAATACATTATAATGTGTGGAAACCATCATAATAACATGATAAATGATAACAAGAACACCAACAATATGCAAGAGAAGAACTTTTTATTATATATGTGAGAAATAGTACAATGGCCGGGAGCGTTGCTCCACCGGCATTCGTAAACGAGGTTGGGTGCTCGCTCGTGCAAGAGCGCACGACGGTCACACCACAACTCTCAACCAAGTATACACCATACAACACAACTTTGCCTGAACGGGTGGGTGCGCCCGTGCACACCCGCAAAAACCACAACCGAAGTGTCAACCGGAGGTCGGGCGGTTCAGCCGTGCCCTCGCCCCAAACGATCACCCGAGCGGCGGTTCACCTGCACCCTCACCCCGTGTACGCTCACCCGGCGGGCAGGTGGTTCGCCCGCGCCCTCAACCTGTGCACGTCTACCCATCGGGCGGGCGGTTCACCCGCGCCCTCAACCGTCTTGCGCCTTCACCTTATCTCGTGTGCCTTTGCCTGACAGGCGAGCGCATCTCCTTTGTGGCTTGCTGTGGCTACCCTTGCGCACTTATGAGATGAAGACTTGCACGATGATTGTTCATGCTCGAACCAAGTGCTCCACCAACGCTTATACCCTTTCGTGTGTGGAGATCTCCTCTTGGCCGATCCACCAAACGCCATCGTTCAACCGCACACCAACGCCCTCAACCGATGTGTGACACCCCTTCCTCAAGTTGGCTCGCCTATCACTCCTCCTCATTCTAGCTTGCCTATAAACGACGGTCATGCCTTAATTGTTTTTCCTAAGTGTGGAGGGCGCGCGCCTGTCTACACAACCGCAGGGCGTTACATCCTCCCCCACTGGAAATCATTGTCGCCCTCGACAATCCCGACTGCCTCAGTATCCTCCGTTCATACCTCGCAATATTCCTCTTCCATCTCCAAAGCGAGTCTTCTGATTCCCAACCCTCCTCTTCCGGTGCATTCTTCCATCGGATAAGGTACTCCTGTTTCATGTGGCAACCAATTCCTATAGTTCTGAAGTCCAAAATATTCTCCAACTCCAATCCTGGTTTATCCACAATCCCGGTTGGTCCTCTCAGCGGTTCAACTCTCTCTGGATGATCAGCATCAAGTCTGCATCTCTTCAACTGACTAATGTGAAAAAATGGATGCTTCATGTGCATACGGTGCGGAAGCTCCAACTCATAAGCAACCTCCCTGACTCGCTTCTTCACTTGAAATGGTCCCTCATACTTCCGTGTCAGTTTGCTTGGAGTCCCCTTGGCTGGCTGAAACTGCTCCCCTATAATCCTGAGAAACACCATATCTCCCACACTGAACTGTACATCTTGTCTTCCCCTATCAGCATACTTCTTCATCCTCCTTGCAACATCGAGCAAGTGCAACCATGCCAACTCCAAGGTCTCCTCCCAAGCCTTCATGAACTTCTTCGCATGAGGACTCCTAAAAAAACCTCCTGTCACAACAATGTGCGGTGCAACCGGCATCTGCCCATTCACCAACTCAAATGGACTATACCTTGTCGCAGAACGCTTTTGAACATTGTAGCTAAACTGCGCAATATCCAAGAGTTCAGGCCAATTCTTCTGATCAGCCGTCACATAATGTCGCAAGTAATCTTCTAGCAATGTGTTGATTCTCTCAGTCTGCCCATATGTTTGCGGATGGTAGCTCGAATTCATCAACAACTCTGTCCCAACTAACTTGAACAAGGTGGTCCAAAATCTGCCTGTAAAACACGGATCTCTATCCGACACAATGCTCAATGGCATCCCCTAATACTTCACTATGTTCTTAAAGAACAACTCCACAGTCCGCTCGGCTCCACAAGGTATCTTTGTAGGAACAAAGACAGCATACTTGGAAAAACGATCAACCACGACCATAATCCCATTATACCCCTGAACTTGTGGTAACTGAGTGATGAATTCCATCAAGACACTCATCCATGGCCTCTCTGGAATTGGTAAAGGTTGCAACAGTCCTCCTTGCCTCTGAGTATCCGATTTGTCCTGCTGACAAATGATGCACGTATGTACATACTCATCCACATCCTCTTGCATCTTCTCCCAAAAGAACCGTCTTTCCAACAATGCCAAAGAACGACGCTGCCCTAGGTGGCCAATCCACGGAGAATCATGGCACTCCTTCAAAAGGTGCCTCCTGAGACCAGAGGACTTTGGAACATAGAGTCGATTTCCAAAGAACAAGTAACCGTCCTGTTGAAAGAACTTTCATGTCTTCCCTTCCTTTATGATCCAGGTGGATGTTGGTGGCCACCCACCTATCCCATTTGGACCCCCACAATTGTCTCTTTCAGTTTTTTAGTTTCCTTAATTATAGCACAGTTTACTATTTTTAGCAGTTTTTCGGGTCCTAAACTTCCGGAGCCGTTTTGAGGCCCTAAACGACGTTTTTTTGGAAATCTACAGCCAGCAATTCTTTTTTCCAAAAATCGTCTTTCTCGTCGCAGTCCTCGGAGAGATCTTTCTAACGGGCTATCATGTGCGTCAAACGGAGATAAGATGACCAATTCGCGACCCCGGGAAGTTGATCTACCAACTTACCCAAAAACGGGGCCCACAATTTGGCGTTTCATCTTCCAGGGTTAGGTTTTGGAATGTGAAGGGTTTTTCCATTGTTTCTCAACAATAAATAGGCCTTCGAGCCTCATTGTAACACAGTTCAGAGGCATGTAGCCACACATCTCTTCTGAGAGATAAGCTACCATCGCCCTAGCTGGTTTATTTCTATTTCCGGTTGTAAGCATATTTCAGTATTTTCCATTAATGAAATGAAGTATTATTTCCGCTGCATCTTTGTGTATATGGTTATCTCTGTATTTTATTGCGTTCCTGTTTAAATCTGGATCAGTGGTATCAGAACAGTCTGCTTTTTCTCTGTTTTTCTTTGCATGTTCCCAACGAGGTCTGGATATAAGGAGTTAGGGCTTGAACTAGTCGAACCTTTACAAGACCAACCTCGCAAATCCCGACGACCTCCCATGGCGGATGAGAAGAAAGACGAGGGGGCAGGAGATCCTATCAAA